>UELU01142231.1:0-15564 GCA_900490025.1 Megastigmus dorsalis
AGCAGCAGCAGCAGCAGCAGCAGTAGCACAGCTAACGCACGCACGTACGAAAGCTCGCGCGACTGCACGTAGTCGGTATATGTAAGGCCGACATTTCTCACGGCTCGGCTATACGGAGTCTTTGGCTTCCTTGACGGCAGCAGCGGCAGCAGCAGCTCGATTACAGCACATATACCCCTTTTCGCGAGCGGCGGACGCGTTGTGTATGTATAGGCACCCGTAATCTGTTATAAGCAGCGCGGCAAACACTGTCTTTAGCCTGTAAGCATGTGCCAGGCGGTGGCTGTCGTCGACGTCGGCGAGCGCCCCCCACGAGTCTACATAACTCGACGATGATTCGCGACACGCGGCTCCGCATCGCGATCCTATACAGTGGTCTGAATTTTCTTCTTTGTCAGATTTTCGGGGTACTATGTTGCAAACGAGGTTAGTGTGTTATATAGTGCGAGTGCTAAATAGGATTATCAATTTGGGTGCTGCTAGAGAGCGTATATACATATACATATGAGGAATCGTTCGCGAGCACGCCAATTTGTTCCTTGGGTTATCTTAAAATAGTTTTTCGCTCATGTGCCCCGTGCGCGCGAGTCTGTGTTGTATGTAGATATATGTGCGCGGTCGAGAGAAAAGCAATAGCCAAGCAAGCGCATGCGGCGGAGCATGTGATGTTCGTGTGAGCGACGATTGCCGTTCGCCGCAGTCAAGTTTGGAAAAGTTCCGCCGGCTTGAATTGATGGTCACGGGACATGCGATTCCGCGTCGCTCCATGCCGAGCGGACGAGATTCTATCGGCGCAGCCCCTGACGAATTGTCGAATGTCTTTGTTTTATGGCCTTTATGTACGCTTTGCGAAAAAACGCTAAAGTTTGTTATGACAACCGTGTAAAGGGGCTTTTGATTCAAAAGAAGAGATAACGATTGTACGTATAGCTGTAAAGTAGTTAGGATCGGGGATTCAAAAGTTCAAAAGGGTTTTAGTTTAATACGTTGAAAATCGTCTTGAAGGAAATTATAGTTCTCGTTCATTGTACACAAAGTAGGCATTTGAAAATTATGTTTCAAATATAAAAACTAGTATACTGGAATAGTATACAAAGATAAAGGGCAACAATCCATTCGTATCGTGCATGAGCCAAAGTTATGTTATATACTCATCCTAATCAGTGAAAGTAAACTCTATAAGACGTACGTGTCGATTATGAGTTTTTGAAAACAACGAGAGGCGCCCAAGATTGACGGTTTAGATAAAAAAAAAACGAAAAGTCCTTCCTATCTCTTATATTTGTACAAGATATATTAACCTTGAAAAATTCGATAAATCTTATTTAGGCAGTGATTTCTTATCGATCACCTCGAACACACTCGGTATATGTAAGCACAATGCGTACGAAGCAAATGCGCATACGCGATAATTCAATTTTCCCCGTGTGCAGCTATTAAAATCGCTTACATAACCGTGCAACAATCGAAAAATTAGGTGTCCAAGTTGTCGGCTCTGGTACACACACATACACACACAAGAAACTGTTCTAATTATAACTGTACCACAGGACAGCTAACCCACGGTTAAGGAGAAATGAAAAAGAAAAGAAAAAGCAGCTGCAGACGAGAGAGAGAGAGAGAGAGTAAAAGGACAAAAAATCCGAGAAACCAATCTCATGCTCAATCGAGATTTTTCCTTGGCAATGGTCGCGCGACATCAGCGGTGAACGAGCCAAAAGAGAGAGAGAGAGAGAGAGAGACTCTCGGCTGCAATCACGCGCTGTATTCTACATGCACTTCATTTCGGCCGACCGTGTATCTATCTCGTCGCCTCGAGACGGTCGAACAATGAAGATGCTTAATAATTGTATCGCTTCCCGCACCAGAGAAAGAGACTCCATTACGCAACTCCTCTCGCGCACACACACAAGTATATATGCGAGCAGCGCATGTACAAGGTGCAGCGGTAGTATAGTAGCGGCGGTTCTCCCCTTCGTTTTCTGTCAATCGACTGATTCATTTAGCGCAGCGCGCGCACTCGAGAGAGAGAGAGAGAGAGAGAGAGAGAACAGGTCTGCAGGTGTTTCAAGGCCGGCCTTATATTCGCGCTTACGCACACGCGCCGCCGCCGCCGTCGCCGCCGTAGCAAAAGTTACACACATTTTCAAAGCCGCGGGAGCAGCTCGCGATCCTTTCCATTCCGCACGCGGTAGCCTAAGCCACGCGTTCCTCGCGCCTATTGGGAAATTTTAGAATGTGTATTACGCGACCGAGACGTATAATCTTTCTCTTTTTCTTTTTTTCCCCAACTGTCGATCGCCGCGGTGTACGAAGTGGCTGACAGGTCATTTGCATGTCGGCGTTATTGCTCGAATGCTCGCGTTTGTATCTGTATGTATAATACATAATGCTCGTGGGTTTGTCGATTCGTCGGCGAGGCGGCGGTGGCCGCTGCCGTTGGAACGAGGATCGGGGACAGGAGTTTTGTAAATACGTTGTGGAAAATTTTCGTGACTGGGCGAATCGGTAATTTTTTATTGGCTGTGCGCGTGCGAGCGCCTCGTTGTTTGTGAATGCATTGTGTGATGGATTTATTCGGAGAGTTTGTCGCAACGCATTTTCTTTGAATGCATATATAGCTGGGAGGAGAACATTGTACATAGAATATTAGCATTGTACTGTATCATGATTTCATTAGTCCTGCAAATCAAGCTAATTTTACGCATACTCATATATAATAATTCATTAACACAAATGAACTGTTAATTCGATCTTTGATGCGGTATAATATTAATACAAAACGTCTCGACAGTAAGTAAATTCGGTACATGTTCCAACGAACGCCTGTTAAAAGTTTTACGGACACTCGCGAAATTGTACCGTTACAGTAAGTTATAACCAACGAATCTGCAGCGACGTCAACCTCGCGTCAACCCCCAAATTAACCACCAAAATATGTGAATTGTTCCAAACAACATTTCTCAATTCAAACACGCCTGAGTTCCCCAACCTTTATAAAAAAGGAAAAACACAGAGGCGAACAATTTCTCTTTCTCGAATACAATAAGCGCGTTATCTCGTTAATGAAAGAAACTTTCTACCCACAGTCCAAGAATAAATTTCGACTCCGCGCAGAGACCTATTACACTCGTAGTATATATACGATGGAGAGAAAAAAAACACACACAGCAGCAGTATCTCTTCCTATACAGAACTCGTTCATTCGTGTAGACGCACCGCGAAGGCGCAAAAAATCATCATCATCATCATCGCGGCAGCGGAGAATCGACGTAATGCTCGCTCGTTCGCGCGCGCGCCTACTTATGCATCAAGCCTGGAAATCCAAGCAACTCGGCTGCACCTTAATTACTTCCTTCGCGCGCGCGCCAAACATATATAGACGAGATACTATATATTATGTGGATGTACAGACTCGCGGATTCGCGGCGGTGCGGCGAATAAAAGAGAGACTATAGCGAGCGAGCTTTAATTGTTTGCGGTGCGCGCGGCCTTACAATGAACGATCCGAGTTGGTGGGTTCGATGGATTATCGTGTGCGAGGCTCGTCTTATGCGAAGGTCGTCAAATATTGTTTTTCCGGTTTAGATAGGTATAGGAAAATAGTGTATACGCGATAAAATGAATTATCTATATTTTTATGCTGTGGCTTTATCAATGATTGATAATTGTTTCAGCGGCAATAAAACTTGTGGAATTTGAATTTTTATATATTTGTTGCCACGGATATGGAGGATTTGAATTGTAGTCTCTGTTTTGCTTTTTTTCTAAATATCTGCACTTTTGAAATCGTTTTTTTCATTTTGACATAAGTTTCTTTATATGATAAAGTTGTTTCTGGATAAAATTTAAATAAAAAAAGAAATAGTGTACATTTAATTTATAAACAATACTTTATCTAATTGATATAGGTGAAAATGTGTTGGATTACTTTCAAGTAATCTTTAATATATATTCCTCATTAAATGAAAAATATCTGAACGTACAATAAGAGGAAAAACTGGCGAATAATATAATGGCGAAGTAAACTCTTTATGAGCAGATGCTCCGGACGGTGGCAGCTGGCTACTGGTGGGAACTACCTCTCTTGCACCTTCGATATGCAGAATTCGTGAAACCTGTACCGAAACATAATACGAATTTAACGCGAGATCGACGATACTATAGGGAAGGGACTATTAATGAACTAAAATTATAAAATGACTTTTAAAAAAATTCTGCTATTCAAGGCGCGTGACGAGAATACATAAAAAAAAGACCCCAACAACTGATTAAATCGCAAGTTATAATTTTTGTACAAATATTCATCAGAGCGAAAAAATCCCTTTGTATATAGGCGCACGCGCGCCAATCGAGAACGAAACAAAAAAAATCACTTTGTAATTTCTGATGTTCGTTCGGTAGCAACGAAAAGCTGATGCACCGCACACGTGCACCGCTGAGGACAAAGGAAGGCGCGCGCATCGTCGGTCTCTGCTCGAAATAATTCCGATGCGCGGGTAAAAGAAAAGATGAAGAAGAAGAAAAAGTGAGAGAGAGAGAGAAAAGGAGAAAAAATATAGCGAGCGCGGAATAATATATCACGGCGATCGGCATCGTCATAAGTGGCTCTCGCGAGAGCCCAAGAATTTCACCGATGGCTACATTCGGCGCGGTCTGATCGCTTATAATTATGGGAATCGAGGACACTCGTCGCTTCGGCCTACCGCGCGCCGTTCGGAATACCAATATATACGCGATATGGTTTTGTGCCGCCGGTGTATATAGATACATCTGTGGCATTGGATCTTTGGCGGATTCGGAAGTAGGCGATGTTCCGAGGTGTGAATGTGCGCACCTTGGGGGAAACGATCGTTATTACAATAAATAAATCGCCGAGAAGACTCTGATGATCGTGAGAAAGTATTATATATTTTTAAATGGTTCTTATATATTTACAGCAGTTACAGCGGAAAAATATTCTTTACATCATTTATTGCCACGAGAATATTCTAGACATTTTTACATCAATAAAATTAATTATGTTGGTGACTGAAAGTTAAAAATGACTCTTTATTGTGAACATCTCTGACAAACAAAATAATAAAACAATTATGTCATGTAAACAAGGGTTTATCGTGTAACTGTAAAATTACTATGTAGTTGTAAATTTTTATGGAGATGAGTTGGAATTTTATGCAACTCCAAACACTACTATTGCATTGAAAAAAATATCAATTTTTTTGTATTAAATAATGTCGCATTGATTACACAATATTTTCAACCGCGTAACATTATTTTATTCTCAACTTCATACGAGAAAAAATACAATAAGGAGATAACTTATAATTTCAAAATTATTGCCGCTTCTAAATTTGCCGGACTTCGGATAAATTTTTCTTTTTTTCTTTTCTCAGAAAAAAATGGTTATTAAAAGGGGCATCCGTCCTGGTTTTATGTATAATTGAAAAATGCTATGCGTTTATAAGCATGTTGTGGGAAGCAGTGTAGCGACCTTGGGACAAACTTATGCTTGAAAATCCATAATCACGTGGAACCTGTACGTAAACTTGGTTATTGACTCCTACGGCACGCAGTCTCCCAAAACCGGAAAGAAAAAATAACTATTTTTAGCACTTTACTAGGAGAGAGCCATCCTCAAAACACAAATTAGCAGTTTATGCGCGCGCTTAAGCAAACGTTTTTTTTTGCATCGCCTTACAGTATTGAGAGTCAACGCGGCTGAAAAACTTTTATGAACGTCCGTACACAAGTGCCTGAAATTGATTTTATAAATTTGCATTGTGAAACTTTTCGAAAGCCAGCCACGCAGAGTTCACGGAATAGCATGTTAAAATATCAAACATAATTGTAACGAAACGCAAAGGCTGGAATGAAGAAAAAAAATGTGTATATATATAATGCAAGCCTCCTCGACTGAATTCATTCAGAACTCGACTTATATTATTCCGTGCGCCTCTTTTGCTCTCTCCCTCTCGTTCGCGCCGATGATTTGTAGAGCATGGCAAAGTGCACGGTTTTATCCGCGGTCAAGCAGAGTTGCTGCTGTTCTGCCCAGTAGTCATTTAAGCTGTAATACTTGGCCTTATCAACTTTTTGTATCAACACGCACAGTTTATAAATGCGCATATAAGAACCCGTGAAATTTTTCTAACGTTTCTTTTTCTTTGTGCGCACAGGATCTGTGTCTGCTTCGATATTCTTTTTTTTTTTTTCTTTCTTTCTTTCCTTTTCGTTAAAATTATAACCTTCTGTACCGGATATGCCCAATGATAAAATCAGCTTATTATGAAAAGTGTGCATTTGAACTGATCGTAAATTTAAAAATTCACATCTCTAGCCGCGCTGAAATTGTTACCCTCGGATTTCCTTATTAATATTGCCCTGCGCAAATTGATGTTTTAATTTTGTGGGGTGTACATAGCTATGACTGCATCGATCTTTGTTTAGTAGTCTGTAAAAAAAATATTTCTTGATGATTACCAAATTTTTTGCTTAAATGAAGAATATTTAGGAACAAGTACAAAACGAATAAAGAAAATCGTAGAGGAAGTCTGTTAATTTAGTTCAATTTCCTGCTGTTTTAGGGAACTAACTTTTTTGCCAGTAAGATCGATATGAAAAAATGATTGCACCGCGTTAAAATTCACGATAGAAATGAAACTACTTTATTTTAATTACACTATTCGCGATACGCGGATAAAAAAGATACGTGAAAAATGAAAGCGAAACCGGAACAAACCGATTCGCACATATAAATATTTAGCCACCATAACATATTTATTAATTAGAGAAATTCGAACCAAATGTATATGCATAATGAAATATTAGATCAGTGTTTATCTCGATCACGTGGCTACTATTACAATTCTAAACGTCAAATCGAATATTTATACTCACTAAACTCTGATATATGTGAATGTAACCAAACCGCGTGCCAAGAACTTATTCGACAACAAAAAAAACTTTGCAGATTAGATTCAAATCTATATACTGCAGCGCGTGAACAACATGTATCGCGCGCATTGCGTAATGCAGTAAATATTGTTACTCAATTATCATAGAAACACATATAAGTAATCGTATTTAAAAGACTCGTTGTCAAAACTATCGAAGAAAATCTAAAAGTGCACATTTGTTGAATTTAAAAAATAGTATTGCAACAGGGCAATGGTCTCCTATTACTTTTGTGATATATGGCGCACGTAATGCACGCACCTTGTCCACGTAACATATATACGTGTGCACAAAAGAAAGTTTTTTCTTAATGTGCAGGGCCATTTATTATCTAAGCTAATGCTTGAATTTAATTATCGGTTACGATTTTCCACATCTAATGTATCTTTTATCGCGAACGCTCTGGTGAGATCCGAATTATAGTATTACGCTTGTCCACAAAATATATGAAATGTACATAATGGGAGATAAAATATGCTCTAGAACTCGTTAAAGTAGCGTAAGTAATTCACGGTGCGGTTGCGGCACAATGGCCCCGCGCAGCGATCTAGTAAAAATGAGTCCACGAGGCAATGATTAACTATATACATACTCCGAGGAGGAGATGAATGCCTCGTGAAAGAAAATTAGCATGGTGACCTCCAAGCGCAGCACTAACCTAAAATCCCATTGATTCTCAATACTTTTTAAAGCTAATACACTCTGCACACGTATACGTATCCACTGCTCAACACGGGCAAAGCTTCGTTTAGCCATACCGCGCGGCTGCGGGTATCCTTCGCTCCGCAAGGCAAGTTCGATGCACCACCAGCTCGCGCGCAAGCTCGAAGGAAAAAAAAAAGAGAGATATAGAGAAGAGCCGCGCACTCGCGACAAAAGGGCAGATATAGGCGCACGAGTCTCTTGCAGGGTCTGTTTCTTCGATTGGCTTCCTAATCCGGTTAAAATGGATGGCAGCAGTGCGCGGCAGGCGCAGCTCTGAGGTTGCACCTCTCTCTCTCTCTCCCTCTCTCTGCGCGACTTGGCTCGCGCGAGCCAGCTCCGTCAACCTAAACGTGTCTCTGTGTGTGTGTGTGTGTGTATGTGTGTGTGTCCGTTCTTCGAGGCGTTACGAGGCCGTTCAACTTGCGATGAGCAGCAGCAGCAGCCTTTTGCCCCCGTCTTTACATCTCTATATAACGAGGAACGTCTGCCTACTCCGGTGCCCGTGTCCATGCCCGTGTCCGTGTATGTGCGTGTGTGCGTACAAGCGTTTGTCGGTGGATCGTATGGTGCAGAGTATATATTGGTTAAAGTGAAAATGACGTCGGTGCATTCTTTTCGAGAGCGTTAACGATGATGCTGTTCTTTTGTTCTCAGCGCTCGCCTCCCTCCGATTCCACGCACATACATATGCAGCTCTTTCTCTTTCGTTCGAGTATACACATATATACGAGTCTCGTAAAGCAGTACACTGGTGCAACTTAATTATGGTTTCAAGTGCGAGCAGCGCGCCAAAGAATTCATTGACGCGCACATATACCGAAAACTCGTTCCTCCTCCTCCTCGCGTTCTCTTTTTTCTTCCTCCTTATCTCGTTATTTCTCGTTGTTGTTGCGGCAGAGCAAAGCGCGTGAACGTGATTCAAAATTGGGTATATATATACATACGACGAGCGAGTTTTTCGACTGGTTTTTACGGTTTTTACTGTTATACTTACGTCCTGCACAGAGAGACAGACGGTGCGCGCGGGGAGCTGTGTGTATAACGCAACGAGAGTGTATACGGTTGCAGCCGCCTAGTGAAAGTTACAGAGCCGTCTTTTTTTTATTTCGAGTGCAACAGCAGGGACAGTTGGAAGTACAATTGCTGTAACTGTCGCAGGCGCGCAACTCTCCTCGTCCCCTTAATACAAAAGTAACAGTAAATACAGTTGACTTTGTATATATATTAATTCAAATGCACGCGAGATAATATGCTTTATTTTACTCGCTAAAATTGGTGGAGTGGGTACACGAGTTCTGTATATACCCAAGGGAGTTGCGAGAGTCTAGAGCCTCGGGTCTAATTAAGTTAACATTTTTTGGCAGCACGATTTCTTCGGACTTTTGCACGATACCGGCTGATGATACGACGTTTTCTTTTTTTTTTTTTTTATCAATGACTCTTCGATTCTTGTTCTTTTGTTTTTGAGGCTATCGCTAGTGGAACTGCGCATGTTTACTTTGAAAGTTGTAGGGAAAAAAAGATGTGCTTCGGCACCACGGACGTAATGCGTGAAAATTGATTTTTATAAAGTAGTTTGGAGTGTACCGGATAGTAAAAAATTTCTGAGCGTGATTCGAAATTTTTATCATGCCATCATCGGTACGAAAGTTAATAGGAAATGCAGTCAGAACCTATATGCTACACAATGGGAAAGTGTGTAGGCTACATATATATAGTTAGTTGTCTGACCACTTAGTATGTATTTACTTTAAATATATGTAGATGTACTTTCTCATGGTATATATATACTGTGAATTTTAAATTTGCTTTCAAGTAGAATAGCGACCAATATGTGTAGGTTTAATGTAAGAAAATTCCAAATGGATTAAATAAGGGTCACAACATAGGAAACCAGGCAATACAGAAAAAGATTATTAAGATTTTCGAAAATAAAATCGCTTTTCACACTTTTACGCAGGTATTGTTCTCTAAAAACTCAAACATAAAGAACTCGAGATACACGATGTTATCGTTACTCATGCTAAACATTGCGCGAAGAAAAAGATTCTCTTATATATTTCTTTTGAAAGCCTGCCAGTAGCACGCGACTAATTTTTGCACAAATCTGCCAAAAGTGTGTGGGCAATCGCTCGAGTAGCATGATATATAATCTACTCGTATAGCGCATATAGTGTGACACTCGGTTACAAGCGAGGCTGTATATCAGCTCTCGTCGTGACGACAAAAACTCTCCCGAGGCCATGCAACCAGCAGCATCAGTAGGAGCGATTTTAAATGCCGCAAGCCAAAAAAGGTCGCGGGCGCGCGCTCTCGGAAAACTGCATCTGTTGCAGTCGAGGAATCCGTCGTGCGCGAGCTCCCTCGAGAGAGAAACACTGTGCCTACATGTACACTGCAGCCGAGCGACTTTTATCCATTGGATCGAAGATAAAAATCGATCGAAGAAAAAGCTGCGCGCGCTCGGTGCAGTCGGTCCTTTTTCTGTGACCTCAAAAACCACGACCTACACACATTAATATACATGTACCGTAAATCTCGAGCGAAATAAAAGCTGCAGCGGTTCGCATCGACTGTAGCGATATAAAATTCAAATTCGAATTTCCCTATAATACTTGTTCGGCTCTGCCGCGTGTCTCTCGTGATTTCAGCTCCCGTGCGTATGTGTGTCCTCTCCCCCTTGTACCATCGTATAAATATAATTGTAATCGAAGCCTTCTATACCACATGCGACAATCACACTTCGCCCATCATAGGCACGCATAAACGTTGTCCTTGCGCGCGCATATACGTCCAGTGCGGTATGTGTGTGCAGCGATGTAATGTCGCGCAGCCGGTGCATTTTTAAGAAGCCGTGAGAGAGAGAGGGAGAGAGAGCACGCAGATGTAGCTTTCGCAGCAGCAGCAACGGCGACACACGTGCAGCACGTGCTGGGCTCGTTAAACACGACTTCCCCCAGTGCTATTCATCGCGGCTTTGTGTATATATGTACATTATGTACCATGTACACACGCGTGAATGCGGAGAATTCTCTCTGCTCTGTTCTTCAGCTATTTTTGCGCGCACCTTTCAAGCGGCGATTTTTCACTCATTTCGTATTCTCGCGCGCGCGCGCGCCAAATTTGTTGACTATAAATTCAGCGGGCTGTCGTGCTAAGCGAGAGAGAGAGAGATACACCGAGTGGACAGCTGGACACAGAGACACGGGGACAGAGAAGGAGAGAGAGAGAGAGAGATTCGAGTGACCGATCGAAATTATTATAGCGAAACTGTGAAATGACATTCTAATGACTGGGTTGCAGTTGTGCAACCATTGTTTTTTTTTTCTTTTTGTGCCCCGCCACCGACGTCGCCGTCAGGTATATATAACAGCTGACTTTTGTTCTCCACGGTGCGCTTTTAGATTTGATGCTGTAATTGGATTCATAAGTATTTGTTTCATAAGAGACAATGCTATAAAGCTATTTTTATTGCGGTGCGTTGAAGGTGACGCGCAGGTGATATGTATTTTCTGCGTTGATCGCGCTCTTTTTATCTGTTAGCTTTATCTTTTAGTGTATCTGATTACGTCCGATCGAAATTTCATTAATTCCGAGTTGAACGCGAAACCGTGTATAGAGTAACATTGAAATCAATTCAATTCTTGTGATAATTTTTTTTATTTTCTAATTCCATGACATAATATTGCGTTCTACTCTGTTTGAACAAACACAATAATATATCAGTTACACGTAAGATGAAACGTATATTTTTATAAGAATCGGACCTTTTATTTCATATTAATGTACAGTTTTAATATAGCTAAAGCTTGAATATATATCATCAAAAGAAATGATAAACATCTTATAACAAAGTTAACGCGTATGGTTACGGCTCTATCTTTGCAGCATTTCAAAAGAAAAAAAAAGCACTACAATATAGAGCATATTTCATCACGGCGAACAATCGACAAATGAAAAATAATAAGCTAATGCTACGACACTCGTAACACGACGCTCGGGCAGGATCACAGGGAAACGTCGCGCAATAATAACGAAACCAACAAAGCCATTCCATCGGCAGAGAGCTTCCTATATATATATATATACACGCGCGTTACAAGCGACATCAAAAACAGAGAAAAAAAAGGAGAACAGCGGGAGCGGATCCTCGGACATTTACAAAAAAAAAAAGAAAAAAAATACAGTAAAATCGTATATAGGTATATACGAAGTACGCGCACCTACACACACATTATACGTAAACGCCATAGCGACGAGTAATTATATAATTCACGAGACGGCAAAAACACACACACAGACATTGGGTACGTCGCGTCGACAATGGACTAGAGTCGCAGGGTGAGCTTTAGCGAAGCGTGGCACCTCGCATCCGTTTCCGGCAGGATGCACACCAACACAGCCACCATTCGTCGCATTTATATATATATATATATATCCAGGTTCCGACTCCGACTCTCTCTCTCTCTCTCTCTTTCAGCCTATACACGAACAATCCCTGCTGCATGCATATATGCATGCAGATTTGAGCCTGTGTCCGTGTGTGTGTGTGTGTGGGTGTGTGGATGCCGAGACGGGCGCGCCATCGCGAACACGAAATCGATCGATCCCATAGTGGCTCCGCGCGCCTATCCCAGATAATCAAGAGGAAAAGGAGAGCAGCACGACACGAGCATTTGCATGAGGTTGGGCGCGAGCGAGAGAGACCGAGTGGGAGACCGAAATGTCCCGTATCCGGAGTGGGTAATTGTTTGCTCGACCGTTTAAAGTGTAACGATTTTTCAATGGCGCTTTTAGGAGGAATTATCTATGCGGCTATAGGTCGCGCTCTCTTTTTTTTTCTTTTCCATTCCCCGCGCCAATGTTTAGCTACTATATTTAGATTCGTATATATAACGATTGGATATCGATAAGAGTTGTTCGAGGCACGCGAATGAGCTGATGATAAATAGACTTTTTCTTTCTATATGTTTTATTGGTAATATTTTAATATAGATAATATACTTGAAATAAATTAATTTTTGTAATTATGAAAATTCGTTCCGACCCGAAAGATTTACGCAATGTCAGAATTAGTTGTAGTTTTCAGGATTCTAATTATAGGAGCATTATCATAATAATTAAGTGACACGATCATTACTGGAAAGATAATGCTAAAAAAACAGTCCTCTTTTTCCCATCGAACAAAAGATGGGGTAATTATTAAAATTCGTGGTATAATAACATATTTTATAACGCCATGAATATAGACGTATTTAATCGGACAATGACTCACGGTATGAAAAAATGAATAAATTATATTTGATATTAGAAAGCTATATAACTATCTTTAAAGTCATTATAAGCGCATTAAAGAACATTAAGCTATGTTATAAGTGCTCAGCATTGCCTTTCGTATATACGATATGATTCGCATAAAATTATTCCACTTCCTAGAACGTTCTTTTCTGTTCGTGCTTGAATCAAAAGCTTTATTAAGTCTTAATAGTTCTTATAAGCTTACATAATTACATCAAATTAATGATGCTGAATCTAAAATCTACTTCTGATCACCAGTTATATACATTTATTATTGTTCAAATACCTCGCTGGATAGTAACATTCATTACCGAGAATAAAATTCTGCATGTATTTTTCCAAGATAAGTATGAGTTGATACGCATATGAATGCTCGAAAATGGAATATGTCAAGATCTTAGTTCGAACCAGCGGAAAACGCGAGGGAAAATGTGTAGGAAAAAAAACAACATCGCGTCGCACGAGATTCCCGCAGTTCGAGATTACGTAATTATAAACGGCCATCGCTATTAAAGCCCATTGAATTTAAAAAACAAAAACAAAGAATTCCCAGGCCGAACAAGCGCGAATGTCACTTTGCGCAGTTCCTGTCCTGCCGGTATTATCACGCGTATACACATATATGTATATAATAGCATTCATCCCGCGCGGTTACGTAAGAGCCGAGCCGCGCGTCAGGAAGTCGTTGCAACTATACCTATATATCATATTCGCGCGAGACTATGTGAAAACGGCACCGGGCACATCGGAAAACAGAGACTTCGCCCGCTTACACTATCGTACATAGAATCGAGAAATAAAGAGCCTCGCGCGAATGAAAGAAAAAAAGATCGATAATCACGAGATATCTCGTGTGTATGCATAAAGTGTGCGGCGAGCTCTCGTGTGTCCTGCTCCTGCACTCTGAAAATAGAGCGGCGCGTGGCGGACTTTGGAAATACGACGCCAGGCCGCCGGTGGGGTTCTGGGTTATACGCGGTTACGGACGACGCGTCGCCTCGGTATATATCTATATATATAGCATCCATACCACAGCGCGAAGAACCTGTTTCCCGTGCGCGCGGAACGAAATCCGAGACGATTAGAACTGGTATCTCGCGCGGGGGGTTCCGTTACCTCCCTTATAGGTATACCCCTTACACCACCAGCACACGCGAATCTTTCCGAAAAAGTAAAAGGGGATATATGTACATGTATATAATGGACGCGAGACCGGACTATATCTCGGAAAGCGATTTTTGGTGATCTTATGCAATCGATCGGGATCGAGGTGAAGCGGTATATAGTTCTGGATTTTGCTTGCTCGATCGATTATGTACAGCTGTGTGTACCTTTGCGGTGTGCAGCCGCCAAAGAACGATCGATTGGCAAAAAGTCTCGTGGGAATTATGGAAGAGTTGCGGAGAAAGTGTTTCTGATGTATATAGTGTAGACTTTTTTTTTGCGGTTCATTTGATACTAAGAGAGATTCAATCAGAATCGTGTGCGACTGGTACATATATATATCTGTAATTCAGATCGTCGCGTATCGAAATGATTTCTGACTGGTGACACGTGTTAAACGCTTACGAATCCTGCTTATATATCATTTAAACCACGTGAAAAATGCCTATGTGAATTATGTACCCTGTCATTAGGGCAGCTGACAAATGATTTTGAAATTTCCTGCGCAGCGGTATATATGCAGTTTGTGAAATATAAAAAAATGCCTCGCGTACATGCAGTGCTGTACAATAAATACTTTCGCGATTTTATCATTAACGACGATTCTTATCGTTCGAGTGTTTGATTACCCATGAGTCTTACCTACGCGTCACGGCTCGGCCATTGAGAGTTTAGGTTATCGAGTTTGCAGTGTGACTCGAATATCATTACTCTCGTTCGGATTTACAAACATGGGGGATCGGAAAGCGCATATATATATCGAAAGTAGCTCCGGCCGGAAGGTTTCTCGAAGATAACGAAATCAAATTAGTTCAGCTGCTGTTGTGTATATAGGGTACTTAAGGAAAATATCAAGTATATACTTTTTCAATATCATATTTGAAAATTATTTTAATTTCATAACTCACGGAATGAATGTTTATAAGTTTTCAATTAGTATATAATTTCTTCGATTATTATTATTTTTAAATAAAAGTATCGCATTTTTATAATATCCATTTTGTAATAATTTACGAAGGGTAAGGCTTGTTTTACTTCGAGCGAAGATAAGTTTTCATTTAAAGAAATCGTAGACCCGCATGCTTAACCTCAATAATACCCGCATCCACATTCCATCCGCGATGGAACAAGAACTCCTGTCACAGATTATGAAACTATCAACACAGCAATATTGATGACATTTATTTTCTCGCAGCTCGAGCTGTGTATATATAAATCACTGGAAAGAAATTTCTACACAGAGAAAAAAATTCAATTGATTCAACAATTTTTCATAGTTGAAATAGCGCAAACTCTAATATTGTCAAATTAACAACGAATCGTTGTAGAATGGAAGACGGAAAAATCGTTATGTTAACAGAACATTTATTTAATCCAATAAGCTGAATCATTCATTTATCTATCTAATATGTTTAAATTAAATTATGGAATATTTAACTC
>UELU01142231.1:15584-53993 GCA_900490025.1 Megastigmus dorsalis
GAAGGGTAAGGCTTGTTTTACTTCGAGCGAAGATAAGTTTTCATTTAAAGAAATCGTAGACCCGCATGCTTAACCTCAATAATACCCGCATCCACATTCCATCCGCGATGGAACAAGAACTCCTGTCACAGATTATGAAACTATCAACACAGCAATATTTATGACATTTATTTTCTCGCAGCTCGAGCTGTGTATATATAAATCACTGGAAAGAAATTTCTAACGATTACCTATACCGATGCAGCGCGTATTTTATACTTTTTATTCACGCAACCTCAATACTGATTATTGTTTTAGTGCAAAACATTGGACAATATAAAGAAAATGGAAAAAATTGTGTAGTACAACTTTAGTTCAAGTTGTAAATCGCAATTGATTGTAGCAATGTGTTTTTTGTGTTAAAAATATAAATCGTTTAGCGATGAGATGCAGATCAGCATTATCGAAACAATATTTCTATCGGTGCATATATACCAGGTCCTGTCTCACAACACACTCTCCGAAATCACCAATGTAATTTGAGATTACTTGGAATCAATCGGTTAACCCAGTTCTACTTGTGCGAATTTTCTAAGAAAATTAAAAAAAAATCATAATTCGTTTAAACTCATTCCGACTGCGTAGCATGCGTGGTAAAAAAAAGAGAAAATATAAGCCAACAAGTAAAAAAAAAAAGAAAAGGAGTCTAATCAAATTCGCGAGTGAACGGTCATTTCTGCCTGGCTGCGCGTCCTAATGTCTCTTCTCAGCCGACAGCAGCAGCAGCAGCAGCAGCAGCAGCAGCAAACTTTCACGCGCGCGAAATCGCATCTGCATCTCTCTCGGCTTCTTTTCCGATAATTCTTCTCTTCAACAAGTGACAAGTGAGGCGGACAATGACATCGCCGAGTCACATGGAACACACGGTCTTCGCCAAAGCTCTCGAGCCTTCTAATGCAAAGAGAAAGATGGAGTGAGAGAGAGAGAGAGAGAGAGAGGGCGAGACATGCAAATTGCAAATGAGCCACCGCTTCGCTCGCCTTGTGGAGGTCGTCTAGCTGCTAAACTCGTTCTCTCGACGCGTGTGTGCAGCGTACATTATATAGCTCCTGTTGTGCTCGCAGTGAAAAAGAGTGAGAGCGAGAGAGATATGCCTAACGGCGAAACACGGCTAGACTCGATATTTGGTTCAGAACCCACATTTTTTGGCATGTTGCGGATCCTTTGCGAAACGATTCGATGTATTTCTATCCTCAAGGATATCGAACTTTTCTTCTTTTTTTTTTGTCTGCGATCGGCTATTTCGCAAAAAAATATGAAGTGTGGGATTAACGTCGACGTTTTTGACATACTGGAACCGAAAGCCGTTTTATTGAGAAATCGCGCTGATTTGATGAATGGACGCACGGATTAAATGACCCTAATTAAGCTGATACATCTAAATCTTTCGTCACCATTTCGGTTTACAATTGCCATGCTTTCTAATCTAATTATATAGTCCCAGATATATATGGCATTGCCCGCATTCCAATGTTGTACAAAAACTTTTCAGTCGGACTATTTCGTTAATTTTATTATTAGTCCAATCATTTAAATTGCACTCTCGCTGAACCGAGAAAAGTTCCAATTGCGTTTAGTTGTACCTTATAAAAAAGTATAAATAAAGTAGAAGATTTGTTTGCCTTAAAATACTTTTTGCTATATAAATTATAAATATAGGATTTGACCAATGAAGTAATCAATAAATATATAATTATAAAGTATATAGCATTGAATCCTTGTTATCAGATTTTTACCGATCGATGTTTAAACTCATGCAAAATAATGAATGATAAACAGATATTTGTAGCGTCATTAACCGATCAAACGTAAAACCTTTATGTAAAGAATCAAACGCATCAACGTTTAGAAAGTAGCTTCGATGCCTATTAGATCGATGATTAATAATTTTCAGACGACGAAGAATATTGCAGAACGTGAATAAGCAAACTTTTTACATAACTTATGAGTATAGCTTATAGACGAAAAATATTTTTAAACCTTAATTTACAGCCAATTAAGATGATGGGGATACGCGTTGTGTCTGGCCAAGACTCGCCGCGGTTAATATACAGCGATCGCGGTAATTTGTTCCGTATCACTGGAGTATGCAATGACCCCAACTATGTACGTCTTGGCCCCGCCACATTGTAAATGAGTTACATTGTGATTAAGTAGTAATTTGACAGAACATAAGAGCGGAATATAAGTTCGTGTCCGATTTGATTAGAATCGCTGGGGAACGATGTAGTAATCTCGAGGTGGACCTTATGAAACAAGGATCGGCGGGTGTGACTTTCATCATTTTTCGTTCGACCAACTGCCAGATGAGCTTTTTCTTTTACTATAGCTGCACACGACGTGTGCACATAATAATAATCTAATTACGAAGGAAGTATTGGCAACTAATAAAACTTTCCACGGCTAATTTGACTTTTTTACAATACTGCAGCAACTTTTTTTTCTAATTATTAATGACTAACGAATGAGAAATTTCACATTTTTACCAATGATTTTATAAATTGACCAGCAAATTTTCAAACTCATGAGATGATAAAAATAATTTTATCTGTTTTCATGACGTTTATGTATTCTTGTACGGTGTAGCTTATTACTTTTAAATTCATATATGCCTAACCATCAAAGTAGATTGTTCTCGTTTAGACATTTAAAAATTCATAAACACGGACATTTCTCTGTTCGTCTTTCCTCTTATGCTGAAAAAGTCCATGAAAATTAAAAATGTTTATTTATCTGAAAAATGTCAATTCGAGAATGAAAATGTAAAAATTATATACTCTTGACATAACCGCGAAAGTAAACACCGAATGCAAGAGATGATAGTAAAAAGTATATATATATATATATATATTAAATGCAAATGCAGCAGCCGGTGCAGTCGCTTTTTACAGCATTTCCGGGTAAATTAGAACGATACAAATTATATCGTCTCTCTCTCTCTCCCTTGCCTCCTCGGTGGACAATGACCGAGGCCGGTAACGGTCACGTATAGAACCAGCGCAGTAGCAGCAGCGCAGCAGCAGCGATATTACGCCGCTTGAAAGATGACGATTGCCAGTCGTTCCGTTTGACGACTCGAGAACCACGACAAAACTTTCACGAAAATGTCCGATCCTATATACTGCACGCATACAGCGTCGAATCCATCATCGTTGTTTATACGTAAGGAATATATATACAGCATGTTTGCCGTATGGCCTTTTTCACCGTTTCACATACTATTTCCATCTGACCGTTGTATATATATATATAGTGTCTACGTATGCACACATATATAGGTATACTTGTAATAGAGATGATGCACCGGCAGCTCTATGCCTACCTCGATGCCTACATTCGCAGTGGCTATTTCAACCTCGTACTGCTTCTGGATTTTTATTGCAAAATGACCGTTTTCACCTTTTTCGCAACGGACTGCACGTATATAGCGCCGAGGCGAAACTGCCGCTTTGAAAAGCACACGTTATGCCACTTTAACCACGCAGTCTACTGCCACGGCATTTTTTCTTCTTCTCCGAGTTCATTGTGAATTTATGTTCTAAATCTCTTTGTGCATACGCTAATTTCATAAAATGGACTTTTTAACGTTCGCTAAAATAAAAATCATTTTGTCTTAAAAATTACACCTGCGATATGCCTCGAATTTCTTATTCACTATAAGCCAATTAAATTAAAAAGAAATAAAAATATTAGAAATTTAATTGAAAATCAATGCATAATTAAAATTAATAGTACGTATACTATTAATTATAACATAAAATTTTATCCATTTTATATTCAGATGCAATTTTATGTCTGCATATATAGTGAAACAATCAACGACATAAGTATCAGATAATTAAATAAATAATCTTATTCATGAGAAAAACTTTCTAAACAGAACGTATAGTGAAGTCGAAGAAAATTAAAAATTTATATGACTGCATTAGCTATTAAAGTATATTTAACGTTTGATCCAAGAGGCATTTCATGCAGGCAATTTGATTTCTAAAATTATAAAAAACTTCCTCTTTCAGTTTATAATAGGACAAAGTTTATCAGTATGTACACACATTTCTAGCAGTATACGTATACACACACACATATATACATATATATCCTCTCATAGTACATATTTATTTGAGACTATAAACGACAACGTTTTTATGGTTGAACCTTCGACAAACAAACACACGCGCGGGTGTATACACAAACAATACGAGAGAGAGAGAGAGAGAGAGAGAGAGAGAGAGAGAAGTAACGCGCTGTAAATTCATGCATCGCGAGGTTTGCACACGTTCAAGGTGGCAAGTGCGCGTAAATCGTATAATACGTGTGGGTCGAAAATTGACGCGCGTTCGACTTCGACCTCCCACAGGCGGTATATATATGGTCGGCTGCAGCCTGAGCGCGAGTATAAACGAGGCTCCGTATACCGGATTTATAAAGTAGAGTTCATCCCTCCTCAGGGCGAGTCGAGCGCAACGGACAAAAAAAAATACCGCGTGTGTGCGTGTAGAACTTGCACTTTATCTTCGGCACAGATTGAGAGAACGGATCGTTTAGAGAGTGTCGCCGTGCTGTTGAGAATACTCTCAGAAAGTATGTATTGGCATGCTCGCGGAAATGGAACGATTTATTTACTCATTTTTCAGCGATTCCGAAGCATGAAAGATTCCTTTTCTGTTCTCTTTAATTGTCGACAATCATAATGTTATTTCACCTATACATTTATTGATTCTGGTTACGTAAAATATAAAGCACCTCAATTCAATGAGTATTTCCTCGAGTTTCTCCCAAGTTTATAATAGTACAGCATTAGCCTTTTTATCTACACCGTATCGAATGGACACACTTTTTTTAAAATATATGCCAAAGATAAAATTATATATTGAGTACTTCCTAGATCCTATATTTATAGTATAAGCATTTGCAGGCCTATCGATTCTATTAATCGCGCGGTAGCTATGATTGTGGATGAAAATGATATATAAAATAACGAGGTGCGTACTAGCAGTAGATAGACATAAAGCAACAGAGATCTGCGCACCCGAATCTGGAAGAGTATATATGAGCAAAGCGCCTTGCGCATTTAGTTTGCAAGATAAATCTAACTTATCAATTAAAACGTAGTTCAGGCAGTATATTTTACCAATACGCGTCTGACCCTAGAGAGGAAAAAAATCTAAACTGTTTGCTGGTGCACTTAGCTAACAAGGTAATGGTTGTAATTATATATGCAAAGCACGGAACAGAAGTTACGTAAAGGGAAATTACAAGTTTTCAAGCTCGAAGCCATCGATTATGTAGGTTTTGTTTGAAAACAAATTGTGACCTCGTGCTCGGCTTTAAACAATTGTTTATTAACGTGTACCAAAACTGGATCGAAATCAAATTGCAAAAACAATACGGTATAGAAACATAATATATAAGCCGTGTGAAACTCGACAGCGTTTTCATTGAAAACTGCCTAATGGAAAAAAAAAGTTATCGAGCATAGTATATGCATATACGTAAGCACTCGATGAAAAGGAATCGTCACGCCCAAGTTGTGCACAATCGAGGAACGCTTCAAACGGCAATTGAGTCTCTGCACGCGTTGAAACGCGAGGAGCGGAAAGAAGCTGTGCGCGACACTACAAAGCGTAGGCTTGTGTCTCGTATAGGTAAGGGAATGATAAAAGTGCGAAAAGAGAGATAAAGAGATGTCGCACAAAAAAGGAGCGGAGGAATGATAAAGGCGGCCAAGGTGTGCTCAGGGAGGCAAGATAGGCGTGACGTCGACCGAGCGCCGGAAATTAAAAACGTACACCGAGTCTCGCAAAAAGCTTTTCTGTTTCTGCATCTTTTTGCCTTTCTGCATCTTCTCCTGTTCTTCCGAATCATTCATCTTATACTTTCTTTTCTACTTCTTCACAGCTCAAACGACTGGTTTTACTTTGAAAGTATAAGCACGATAAACGATAAAGAGGCGAGTGATAAAATGAATTAGCTCATTTTAAAGAAGTTTTTCAAAATACGAAAATGTTTATATCTTTGTTAAATCGCGTTGAAGAGAATTTAAATTATAAAAGACTATATCATTTGGGTTAATTCATTATTTTATGTGTCAAATGGTACATTGAATATGAAAATTGTACTCACGTTTACTTAATATGCGTGGAATTCTTTCGCTAGTAATTTATTCATCATGAACGAAATGTTACTTACCTAAAACAGACAAAAATAATAATAAATTATTTAGAGCAAATAAATGCATTACAATATATAAATTATCATTATAAAATATTAGCATAATATATTACTAAACATTTTGATCATCAATGTTGATCAAGAATCGTCCTACTTGAAGATGAAGTTTTGATAGATCATCACAAATGTGTTACATGAATTCATAAATAAAATAGCAGATATATACTTTCAATAAAAACTGGTCCATATTTTGTAATATAAGCATGTAAGGTTACATAATACCAATTTGTGTTTTAATAGGTTTTAAAATGGTAATCTTCGAATACTTCGAATTTTCTAAGACCAATTATATGTATAGCTATGTCCAATCTATATAGTTGTAATTTACATTTTGCCTTTTTTTCATTTATTTTATAGGTGTAGCCTAATATAATTATTCAATTGTTCGCCATCAATTCAGTATACAGAAACAACAAAAAATTCACTATTTTAACGCAGGCTAGATATACACTCACTTTGTGAAAGAACTTCTAGTCTATAGTTTTTTCTTTATTATTTGTTTAATCATGCACTGATAGGTATTCTTATTTTTTCACTCCCGTGTTTAAATGGATTTTAATATTTTCGCCAAAAAAAAAAAACGAATCGCCTTGACACAATACCATTATCCTAATCCCTTAGAGAACATATACATATATAAATATTCGATATAAACTTCATCAGAATGCCCAAAGAAAAATCTTTTTCGTTCAAAGCTGTCCAAAAAAGAAACCTCCCAACGATTTTTCTCTTGCCCAACATTCCGTAATAGTTACCGATTAATCTACCCGTCAATAAGAGATAGAAACGTCACACACAAGACAGGCACACCAATGTGCGTACACACATAACCTCTCACATGCACAAAAAACAGGGCATAACTCGTTCTTTTTTTTGTCCTTCTGCTCCCTTTCCCATGGCTGAGAGCTGTCGCCTTCTACTCTTCCGGCCGCTTATAATAAGTATCAGAGAACCAAGACGAAAAGCCGGCGGCGGTGGCGGCGTCGACGGGCCGAGGCTCGTTCCGTTTTCGAAAGACCGGTCCCTCTTCGATGCTGCACACGTCTCTCGACTCTTACGTACGATACAGGCGCACACACAAGTATATATAAGTACGTCTCGGTGAGTCGTGTGTGCGCCGGGCCGTTTCCGCGTGGTAATGGGCGCACGTATACCTCAGCGAGCAAGTCCAGGTACACGAGGCGCGAACAAATTCAGAATCCCCTGCGCGCACCCAGATTTAATGTAAGCCAGTGTGCCGTCGCCGCCGCGAGAGTGCAGCAGAGTCTCTCCGTGCTGCTGCGGCGCGTCTACACGAGAGCTGCATCGCTGGTATCGTTAGACGCGAGCCCAAGCGAACGTCTTCATTAATACACGTGTACGTGCATCCGCGCGCGAGGAGTCTTCTGCCGGTCTTTTCACGGAATCGCCATTTCACCCATGCGTCCCGTGCTGCTGCTGATGCTGCTTATACAGGTGCAAACGGGTCAATGCTGCGGCGCAGCGTTTTGTGCGCGTGAGCATCGGACAAATTAAGCCCCGAACTGCTGCTGCGGATGCCTCTCCGTGTGTGGCATTATACACATGCTTTATGGACTTGGCGGAAGAGTTATGCGACAGAGCCGTAAAACGAGTCTGATATACTCTGCTGTCTTTCATTTGCGAAACACATGTGTGCTACTTGGATTTAAATGAGAATTCTATCTGGGTTAGAACGGCTTATTTTGAATGATCGTGTGATATATGAACAGGATCTTTATAGAATATTGCAACTATTATATATATATATATCCTGCATCAAGGTTTTGAATAATAAAAGTTATCGTTAACGATGCTTATTTGTGTAAAATAACTACTTACTACAAACGGTGGACTTGGAAGGAATGCAAAGAATTTTTGCAGACTAAATGAAATTGACGTTTGAAAAAGATGTTGAAAATAAATAATAGAAAATTATGAATTATCTTCTAGTACACCCAAGCACGTAGATACATGAGTTTACCTTATATACACTATTCAATTTTGCATCATCATTATCTTACTTATCTTTTGTTTGTTTAAACAACTTTAATTTATAAATAAAAATTGATTGCAGTGATTATATAACGAAGCAGCTGACCGAAAACTGCGCTCATGGCGGTGCATATATAAGTATAAAGTGAAAGTAAGGTCTTAGGATCGAAAACAATTAATTTTGAACCATAATAAATTATTCCTTTGGTGTACCGAGAAAAGAAGTACCTTTAAATCAAGTGCAATGCAGTACACGGTTTAAGTTGTGACTTCTCTTATAACATAAATTAATTAAAACAGCTAACTTGATACAAAACTTTCTTCTGGGATATAAAAATATTTTGACTAGTTAACAACCAGTTCCTAGCGAGTTTATCATGACTATGCCAGAGCTGCTACACAAATATTCTGGTTTGAAATTCTACGAATAACAATTTCACAGTTTAATATAAATATATAATGCGTTTTATTATCAGACTTTGTACAACCTCATTTTGAAAATCTTTTTTTTCTTGAAAAATTCACGGACCATTTATATTGAATATTGTATTAATGGTACAAAAACGCAAATTCAACTTTGTTATTTTAAACTTTGTTCCAATGATTATTTAAAAACACATTTTTCATTTTTTGTTTAACAAATGAACAAAACAAGCTATATCGTAAGTGAAACAAATGAATTTTTGCAATTCAATTGATGAAACTCGATTTCAGTGAGCAAAAACTCTACACGCCGACTTACTGTATTACGTTTACTGGTTTAAATTTAGGTAACGGAAATTGCTAGCGATTATACTAGGTGTCGTGATCGACCAAAATACAATACAATATAACTGTACCGGAAACGCACTAGATTTTGCAGTATAATATTATTACTACCTTGTTGGTTTGCTTATGGATTTCCTTTTAAAAGATGAAAACAAAAAAAAACAATAAATGAATTAACTATATAAAAGGTATAGGAAAAGGACGAATGAAGAAACCCGCTGACTAGGAGCATATATACATAAAAGTCCTTTGCGAATGGTGCTGCAGTCGGTCGTTATGTCACATTTGCCAAGTAGGTCGTTTCCGACTAACTCAACGGCTCTACATAATACCTTTGATAATCATACGTTAATTAATAGTTTCAATTAGCGGTAACAGACATCATTTGAATATTATGCTACTTTATTTTCTAATGTATTAGAAAGCTGAGCCTATATATGATGAACTAAACTACTGAATTGCAAGCTTAATTAACTTGTTTTTTATTAAATCCAATCTATTACGTTTGTACACAAAATAAGCAAATGGCTTAAAAAAATGCATGGTGCAATTATAACAAACAAAAAGAGGTTTATATTTAGATTTATTTCAAGCACAAGTCTTGACGGAAATTGAAATGTTAGTATTTATTAAATCCTATGATAGGGTTAATTGAAATGATAATTGATGTACTTCCGTTTGTAAATAAATTATCTATCCTTATATCGTCGATCAATCTGCTCTAAATCATGATAATACTTAATAAATTACACTGAAAATAACGTCTGCTTTCATTGCTTTCTCGGTTCACTAAGCATTGGAACCACATACGTACGTAGCACACATGCGAAGTGTGTATGGGTAAGTTCAATGCCTCCGGCTTCCGGCTCTCCGTGCCGCTTATAATTCAATTCAATACCGTCGAATGCCCAATCCGTTCCTAAGGTGAGTACACACGTTGTTGTTATTTTTTTTTTGTTCACAAACTAAGCCACTTATCACGGTGATTATCCTCGGACAGCACTTGAAAAGCAAAGCTACGCAAAATACATATTCGTGCCAACGATTACCGAGAACCGTATTATTTAAAAATCGTACAGTTTTAAACAATCAAACTGACGCGTACACATAGGCATAAATGATTCCGTAAAAGAACATTTCGCTTAATCATCGCTGAAGCACCGCACGACACGAACGACGAGACGCTGGAAAAACTTGTTCATAAATCCTCGCCGCGCTGCAACAATTACCTTGTTTTCGTACAAAGTAAGCCAGTATCGCAACGAACTTTCACATCGAGGCCGAGCGAGAAAAGCAGCTCGATTCGTTTGTCAAACAACCTCCAAAGTATAAGCGAGCACTTTCGCGCGCATCATAAAGATCAAAAGCAAACTCGCGCCTCAATTAAACGCAGAGTATACGTAGGTAGTGGCACTCGATGCATATTATCGATGAGCAAAAGCTGTAGGGGTCTTTTCGATGCTGTTACAGCTGGATCGGCCTTAAAAGCCACGTGCGTCGCGCTAAGTCCGCGCGGGGAGAGCAAAGAGGTACGAGCATGCTAGCGCGAGGCGTTGGCAGGAACTCTGTAGTACCTGAGCCGCATACATTAGCATCATTATAAACCTATCATCGTCTGTGATCTTTCTCTCGCTTCTACATTTTATATATATATAATCTCAGATGCATGTGTGTGTTGTACATGAAAAGTGAGTGTACACGAGTAGTCGAGCCTGTGCTACGACAATGACGACAACGACGTCGACAGCGGTGATGATGATGATGATGATGATGATGATGATGATGATGATGATGATGACCCCTTCAGACAACTTCCTCGACGCTGCGCGAACGTGACCTTTCACTGTTTTCTTCCCCGCCCTTGTTCTCCCGTCGTACTTTTTTTCTCCCGAGAGTCTGCAGTAATTGTGCGTGCGCGCGATATACCATAGCCGCGGTAATTTTTGTAATATTTTAACACAATGAGAATCGCCCGGCCATTGTTTTGATATTATATTTTTTATTATCGCTGTTTAACGATGTGGTAGACTGCGCGTGTGAATATTAACGCCGTGGTCGTTGCACTCGGTCTGGTGCAACGACGACTCTCTTTGCTGCTAATTCACATCGCGCGTATGTTAATAACAATGATTTCTTTGTTGTTGCTATACAAGTCTGTTATTAAATTCGAATTCATCATGCATATGTTTGTACGCGTTTTTTAAGCTTTTCAACGTCTTTCGGTTTTTCTTTTATTTTATTTTATAGCTTGCAGAGAGGTATAATGGCATAATAGCACACGAGGAATACCCAGCACAAGCCGACCGAATGTGAAAAGTGACGCTGACACGTATTATTATAAAATCATGAATTTAAAAGTGAGAACATTTCTCGATATTGTACGCATATCGTTGTACAAAAGTGCGTCTAGAAACGTATTTGCGTTGAAAATATATTCCTCTTTTATGAATGGAAATGCAGTCTCACTAAATAAAAAGAAATCCCCAGCTATAAGCATTATTCTCTAAGAAATTGTTAAATAATTCATGTATAACGCATGGGCTTTTATTCGCTTGCTCATCGAGCGCAAACAATTCGTTGAAAACAGGTTCAACGGAAGACAAACGTGGACCAATCGATACACGCGATTCTCCTGCACACAATTTCTCATTATCCACCAAAGCCATAATAGAATTGCGCGAACCCTTTTCCAGTCCATCAGACGCGTCGAGCGTTGCGCAATTCTCGGATCAATATAAGTACCTACTTGTACATCTGCACAATCCATTAATACTGTCACTCTCAACTGTCCACCCAGAAACAATTGAGAGAGCAGCTGGGAAGCTATCAAAGCAAATTACGCAAATGCAGCTGATGGAGCTGACAATTAATATACATATGCGTTAGAGTCGTCGAGCTTGGTAAACAAAGAAATTTATCGTCGATGCGGCTCACGTTTTGTGCAGCGCACCACCGCTCATTAAGCGTCTCTCTTTCTCTCTCTTTTATCAGCGACTTTTATTAGCATCGGGCGGGTAGGCGGAAGAAAGGAAAACACCGAGATAATACACCTGTGCCGCAGTCGTCGTTTCCACTTATAAGACCGCAGACACAATGCGCGGCGCATCGGTCTTTTCTCCGAAGAAAGCGACTCTCTGCACACGCCTACGCGTATTTCTCTCTCTCACTCTCTTTCTCTTCCCGCTACACAGCGACACATCCAGAGTAGAAAAGCGAGAGTGAAGAGCTGCTGCTGCTGCTGCTGTTGCTTCTTCTGTGGAGCGCGTGCAGGTAATTGCGTACAGTGCCTTTGAGAGAGCCCAGTGCTTACAAGGGGTCCCCTTGTACATATGATGCACGTTTCTTTTGTTTTTTCCTCTCTTCTCTCTCACTCTCTCTCTCTCTCTCTCTCTCTCACTCCTCTCTCTTTTTCATAAATGCCTGGGATGTGCGCGCGTGTGTGTAGCTCTTGCGTTAAACAGACGTCGCCGAGACGACGCTACTTATATAGCAGGGGAATGAATGACGTTAGGAATGCGTGCGCGATGCTCGCGGGAGCGTTTGACGAGTGTTTGCTGATGACGGTAGGAAAACTCCCCCCGCGCGTGTGAGTGCAGTGCGCAGTGGTTTTTTTTTCTTTTTCGTTCGCTGCAGCGCATATATAAGATGTGCGTGGTGGGAGCGCGTATTTTTAACTTATGGAGATGTCGATGCTTGCGGTATTAGAAGTTAGGTTTGAAACGCTTAGGAAGTATAATGAAGTGGCTTTTGTGAATAATCGCTGGTGAATGGGAAATGATGAATCCTCATAAGAGTTGAACATTTTAGCGCTGCTCGACAACTTTTCTACCGATCAAATTATAGTTGTTCAAAATTATAAAAATTCACAATCTGTACGTGACGATATGGCAAGTGCCGAATCAGTTAAAATATGTACTGGGAAAAGCTATTATCACAGTCTGATCCCATGATAAATGGAATCATTTCCTTTATAAATACTATACATGTATGACGTTATAACGTAAAGTGTCACACCGATGTCAGTGCGCAGTGCAGAGTAAGTATGGCAATTAACTTTGAAAAACAACTTGTAGCAAACGGGGCAATAAGAAACATTTTAGGAACTATTTTATTCAATTATACATCATTAAAAGAAGTTAGATCGCAGAATATTTGAAATTCCTCGTAAAGTATGTCCTCTATTCCTATCACAACCCAACAATCCTACACGTGCCGTTTGATAATTGAACTAAATCTCACGTATACATAGCTTTTAGAGCATCCATCGCACAAGGCTTCGAAAAGGGCAACGTGTCGCGGCGTACCACGGAAAATATCACGAGCTGAGCCGAGAGAGGGAGAAAAAAAGTGAGCTAGATCGAAGGACGCGAGTAAAAAGGTGTTAGGCCTTCGGTTGGCGCGGTATCGCTGAATTGAGCCATTTCCGTGATTCATGCGCGCGCGTTCGTATATACGTTCATTATGCCTTTTTTGGGGACCTCAGTCTCGACGCCAGAGAGAATGAAAAGAACGTTTAAACTTCAGTTTTTTTCTTTTTCTCTTTTTTTTTTTTTTTTGCTTTAATCGCCCGAGATAAAGTTTTTTTATCCCACATACACGAAACTGTGTTCCTTTTATTAACGAGACCTGGCTTAATGAAAAGTTCCCGAAAACGCGCGGTAATTTATATAGATTCAGCGCGAGTATGCTCGATTAAAAGCCTCGATCCTTACACTTTAATGGAGTTATTTGTTAAACTACACACGTAGTAAATTATCGTCGCGCAGGGCCTCGGCCGTTTAAATGGAAACACCTTTTTTGCGGACGATGTTTTAATGTATACACACACGCTCGTGAGGCTGATAAAATGCGTGCGGCGAGCAAAGCGGATCTTTACAACGTATATACTAAACGAAAGTATACAATAATGGATGAAATCTTAATTAGCGAGTGATTCATAGTTATCGCGGACTCGCGGCTGCTAAATATTTTATTATACTCGCGACCGATATCGAGCTATAATTCCTCGTAAGTGGAACAAATAAAAAGTGCGAAATCTCTCTTAAAATGATGGTCGAAAACTGATTAAACCTGATAAGTAACACAGGTATTTGTCGTGCTTTCATTGTGCATATCTCTGCTGATTTGAGCAAAAAGAAAAAGGAAGACACGTAACGAACAATAACAATATCTCGTAGATCCCGCTGATAATCAAAGAGACCAACTTTGCGTTTAACGAAAAAAAAAGCTTGGCAACTTTCTCCTTTCTTATCCTTTACGCGCGGCTCGCATTGTCTATTTCATTTCAGCCACTAACAAGCATTAATATCCAGCGGACTCTCGGCTCCTGCAGATAAGCATCCGCGAGCGCACACAAATAAATACAATTGAAATAGCTCGTCTGAGACCGCAACCATCCACAGTCAGCGAAGCTCTTCGACACGCGAGTTATACAAGTGAAACACATCACCAGAAAACGAGGCACGGCATCGCGTCGCGTCGGAGCCGTTGAAAGATGAAAATTGCTCGTGAAATTCACGAGTGCAGGCCGCGTTTTAATTCACTTAGCCGGTAATTAAAGCCTATATATATCTGCCGCGACATGTAATGCCACTGCGCGACTCTTTTCTCATCGTGCTATACGCGACTCGCCGTCTGCTGTTGCTACTCTCGTAAACTGCACACGAGGAAAAAAACTGTTTACAGAGAGTTGCCTGCAGTGTGCGACGACGATTGGCTGCATGGAAGCGACGTGAACTCATTGAACGGAGGAGATGATGGTGTATACGAAGAAGGATGAAGGAGCGGAGAGGGAAGAATTCTGCGAGTACAGGAAGTGGCTAACTAGAGTGTGTTGTTTGGTGTTGTTACGAATTAAACAAATAGGTTACGTAAACAAAAAAACTCCTGTGTGTACGTGGCGTTCTTTTTTTTTCTATGGAGGATATATACCTATTCTATATAGTAACGCGAATGAAACGCGTGTGGAATTTTTCTGTTGTATACTTTGGTGAGTAAAAACGCAGGGAATCAATTTAAGAGAATTGTATATTCGGTTGCAAAAACATTATACCATTAAAGTATAGTGGGAATAAACTTTTTTGTGTATTCAATGAAATGATCGTGAATCTATTGTTTTTTCGTACTAAATAAATGAATTGAAAATAATAGTTATCACCTAAACTGACGTAACTAAGTTTTTATCAACTATTGAAGTCCTTGATTGCTATGGCAAACTACGTACATATACCGCTTCCTTTACCCATATAGAGCCTCGCCAACAGTGCTCATTTATCTAAGTATATTTTTTACAACTTTAATCAATTTTAGGCAAGTTGGACAGTTTTTTTTTTTTTTTTTACGGTTTTCCGATGTCATCGTGACTCACCGCAGGCTGTCTGTGTGTATGGAGTGAATGTTTTAGCGCTAAAGAAAGGGTTAATTGCATTTTCTATTCTTTTTTCCTCTCTCGTGTTTTCTTTGCATTTGTGAAACGAGCAGAGTTTACGAAAGTTATTCCATTGTGACGTCATTTTATGTCACGTTTTATGCGGCACTATGTGACATTAAGATATAGTTTTCATGACTTTTTAAGGTTCTTGGCAATAACCAGGAATTACAGAGTAAAAAGCCGTATTATGCAGTAGTAAAAAATAAATTACACATAACTATATGGCAAATGAAGACCATATAAAAGTTTAATTAGTAAAATGGTATATGGAAACAGTTATTCACATTGTTCTGATTTTATCACTATAAAATTTGAAAAAACATTGTATACCGGCATCATCTTAATTCAGTCTAAATATACAGGTACTGTATCGTCGAATTACTAAACTTGCACTTTATACATTGCATGAATCATTTTCAAGTTTTCCCCGCATGAAAGAAATCAAAATTCAAAAGCCTCAATCACTTTGAAAGAAAAATAAGAAATTTGTCAGTTCGTAACAGTCTATACACCCGATACCAGACTCCCACGTCCCACATAAACATCCCGGCCACTACCACACTCTCGCAGTCGCAACAAAGCTGCACGAAAAACCTCATAAAAAAAAAAGGAAGGAACAAATCTCTCGGACATCGGGTGAAATAATGACGGCTACCGCTCGTACAACACACACACACACACACAGCATCAACATCAACCTGTCGAATATAAGTGATTTTTCCGCGCGCGGGCGGCTTTCCCGCGCGAGCGCTGAATAGCCACAGAGAGATGTAGTAGCTGTCTTATGGTCGTCTCGCACGAGGGAGCTCGGAAATTCGTCGAAAACGATGATATTCCGTTGGAATAAGCGTCGGCCGAAGAAAGTGTGCCGCGCTGATCGAAAGCTCGCATCGCTCTGTGGTATATATAACGGACGAGCCGCCGCCGCGGAGAAAGTGAAACGCGCGTCTATACCTCGGCTCATTCTACAACTGCTGTATAATAGAGCGGTGCGAAAAATCGAAAAATTGATTTCCACACGACGGGGGCTTTTCTGCTGCCCCTTTGTTATGCCGCGTGCGTGCAGCGCTTGCGGCTGTGCACGAATCGTAATTTTACGCGTGTTGCGAGTGTCTGAGTATATATATAGTATATATATACAGTCGTGTCTAGTGGGATGTAATGGCAATGATGAAGACGATTGTGCGACCATTGTGGGGATTTGGAAGTGTTTTCTTTGCATGGGAATCAGTGGTTCAGTCGTGGCTGAGGAAACTACAACGCGATGTAAAAAAATCAACTGATTTGCATTGTCTACACTTAATAAAGCGGTATAAGGATGGAATAATCTGAAAAAATTTATCTTTCATTTCGGTCTTGGGATCCGATAAGATATGATAATTTGTAGTAAACTAATGTAATAAACTAGCAAGATTATTGCGCACAGCGATGCTGGCAGAGTTGCAAATAATTTAAAATGACGCAAGTGTATAAATATTATCTCGCGAAGTTTCCTCTTACAAGTTTTAATTTTAATTAGTTAATCCAGGATAAAAAACGCTGTTAAGATATAACTTCATTTCAACCGCTTAACACAATCAGATCAATTTCATCAAGAGATATTATAACAGACATATTAAATGCGTAACTTTCCAACGAACTATTTTACATATTCCGATGCAGCTCGATCCAATTTCACATAGTTTTAATATACCTAATGATGAATATATATACATAACATAAATCGAAGCTATAAGCAATGCATGACTTAATAACTGAATAAAAGGCATGAGCGATAACGATTTTCAAGATTAACACAATTGTACATGCTCGCAAATGCGGCACAATTGACCGCAGTTCACAACTTTGCTCGATACAATAGAATTCGCTCTACTACGATCTTTTGTTATATATACATATATGTTATTCATTACCGGACTACAAGCAGCCGTCTTTATACACACGCATTATACCAATATTACCATACGCCAATATGATTCACGCAGAAATCAGGGTCAGCTTGAAAATTCTCCATTTGCACCTTCTTATACCGACTGTGACGGGCACGAGAGCTTTCGCTTTGCATAGCTTTGCGCTCCCGTCGCTTTTGGTGAACAAAATATAATTTTAAATAAATAAATAAAACTTCGGGCTGGGCTTTACACGACTCTCCTTTCTATTATAAGCTACATATAAGCGACAATATAGAAGAAGAAGCAGCGAGCGTTCGAAAGCTATTATTATTAATCGGTTTCGTATAATAGCGCTATAATATACGAAATCCAGGGCATCGGATTATTATTTTACATGCAGCGTGCAGAAAAACCGCATTGTTGTCGACGGACTATGGAAGCTCCTTTAACGGAAATTTCCACGTGATTATAAAGCAGCCTATGGACGAATCTAGGCAAACGCTAACGACACGAGACAGCAGCAGCAGCTAGTGGATCTTTCACTTTGCGACGCACGATAAATTTCCCCCGTATATAGCGGTGATGGGAGCCGCAATCGAATCCAAAAACGCGTCAGCGCGCTCACGTCAAAGAGCTAACGAGACGTCGCGTCTTCAATCAGCGCGCCTATACCTCTTTCTTTATAAGCCGGGCAAAACCGAGCGTCGGGGGAAAATTACATCGGCATATCAAAAGTAATATCCGCACGAGTAACTTTCGCGATCTAATCGCCGTTCATCATAGTCCAGTAATCGCCTCTTATATTTACTTCTTCTGATCCATTTGCTTTTCTCCTCTCTCTCTCTCTCTCTCTCTCTCTCTCTCTCTCTCTCTCTTGTTCGACACAAGTATATGGGACGTCGAAAGAGAGAGAGAGAGAGAGAGAGAGAGAGGAATCAAGTGGAGCAGGTGAACTGTACGACGATTCCACTTTTTCTCCTTTTTTCGCTCTAATCGGTGACGGGGGCTTGTGCGCACTGCACACCGAGCAGCGCGAAATGTGAAAGTAAATCGCCGCAGCTCTAACGGGAGCGCGGCTTATAAAGGTCTGAATCGGATCTCTTTGGCAGGTTCCGACACAACAACACACCCCCCATCGATGTATCGTTCTATATATATATATGGGGGGGGGGGGGCGCCGCGGCAGCTGCTGTTGCTGCTGCTCATTGATTGCCGCCCAAGCCATACGCCACACAGCGTAGATAGTGTATCTAGATAAGGACTTTTCATTGTCGGCCTCGGGTATAGCGCTGCGCGGAGTTTCACTATGACGGCTTTATCAGTGGCGCAAAATTAGCGTTTTAAGGCTTTGGCGGATCCCCGACCGGCTAAGTATAAAGTTGAAGGCTGACTCTTTTTTTTCAGTTTCTTTTCTGAATATATTCATTGTCGATATTATATATATATTTCTTTGATTGATCGCTTATTGTGCAGATTATATATACTCGTGATAACTGAGTATAAAATAATAACCCATTGCTTTATATCACAGATATTCCATATACAATGACTTATCGAAAAAGTTTGTTCAAGCTTTAGGTGAAAGTTAAATCAGTTTCGTTAAATATTAAAAAAATGCTTTTAACTTTTTTAGCATCATTTTTAACATTATGTGTGAATCATTATAAAGAAAATAATAATCGAATAATAATAGGGACTTTTCATTATTAGAAATTAATTGCTATCAGTTTTTAATAAAATTTCTGAGAAATGGTTGATATAGAAGTTAAGTATGAGACACCTACGATGTTAAAACCACTGTAAGAATAATGCCAAGTAAATGAATCGATAATCTACTGTACTATTAAAAGCAATCATCTACTCTAAATAGCAGTTTCTCTACGAGTGCTTAATCAGTAATCCACTGCGTATAGTACTGCCGATCTCTCGACGATTAAGGTGTTCCGATTTCGCACCTAAACGAGTAGACGAGTAACTCGAGTGCATATATATACTTAGTCGAGTCAGGCGCGACGTTCAGGTCAACCGCTGCACCGCTGGATATATAATTCGGATAAGGATCTTTAAAAGAAAATCGGGGAGAATATTTCGCTCGGGTGAAATTGAATCGGCCGCGGCGCAGGTGGGGCTCCCCATAAGGAGGAAAAATTCGTGAAATGATAACGCATTAATATACACGTGGGTGCGCCCATAGGTGAAATGTAATAATCGATCGAGCGCGCGCACCGCCCACCTTTGCAAAACTTGATTTGTGCAATTTTTTATGTACATACTGGCCGCGGTACGGAGTCGACGTTATTAATTTATCGTTGCCCTTTTTTTGCTCGTCTTCTCGCAATAACGTGAAAAGTCTTATCGTGTAGTTTATAGCTCGTGCGGTCGAGGTAAAATCTGCATGTTATAAGGATTTAGAGAGAGAGGTGGAAAAGAATCGCGCGCGGTGCAAGTAACTAGGTAAGCCGCTCGTATATAATTCAGCGCGATCCTATAGTGAAATCTGTACACAGTATTTACCGCGCAATGGAAGGTGCATAGATATATAAACGAGCTTATCCGATTTTTTCTTTCGTATCAAATTTTTATTGACGCACAGCAGCTGTTTTAAAACTTCTAGGCATGAATAAGGTATAAACATTAAATAAGAAAGCGATCGTTTACGCGTTTATAAAGAACTATATCTTCTTGTTTTATACGACATATTAATTTCCGTCTCTCTCGTATAGACGATACCAAGACTATCGCATTCTCCGTTCGAGCAACACTTACAATCAACAATCATTGTTCGCGATGAGACGTACTGTTTAAAAGAACTGATTACAAACTGGAGTCGATTCAAAGTGCACAGCAGCAGCGTCGGCATCGACAAAGCCATAAGGAATGTATCGATATTTTCCCCATCTTCGCAAACACAAACCATCGGCAGGAACGCGGGTAGTTATAACAAACACAACGTGGCGTCGTGTCTCCTGCGGGCAGCCGATATATTTATAAGTATAAGCTACTGCAGGGCATATATAGTATCATCGATAGAACGCAAAGGAAAGCGAACGCGTGTGTGTGTGTGTGTGTGTGTGTGTGCATATGGCAAAATATTTCGTCCGCGGGCGGCTCGAGTTTCTCCCGGTGAAATGCAAACTATTGTTATATACCAACCGTACGCGCAATGCAAGTTTCACTATATACGTATATATAGCGCCTCAGCGCAGCAGACAAGCGGCTCATAAACATTTATGTGTCTCTCCTGGAGGAAGGTATGCGTTGTGTATAGGTATAATATAGCCGCAACTGCGTGCAGAGACGAGAGAGAGAGAGAGAGAGAGAGGAGTGCAGATGTACCGAGCGTCGGTTTTGCCGAAGGCGAAAATTACGCAGTTGTGGACCTCCGTAGCAGAGTCGCTTGTCTGCGCGGCATCGGGGATCGTAATCCTCCTCGTTGTAAATCGACGCTCGTTTATTAAGCTTCTCTTATTGCGCCGCTTAAAGGCTTTTCGAGAGAGGAAAAATAATATGTATTGGTGATTCCACGAGAAAGGAAAAATAAAAAATTTTAAAATCGCTGAAATTTTGGGAAAATGTTGCATACTATGTAATCCAAATAAAATTCCATTTTTGGTGTATCTTTGAGATTTGATAGTAATTAGACCCTTATATATAGGTCGCTCAAAATTTAGTAGCATGTTTTGTAATTGTAATTTATTAACCAGAAAAAATTACACAAGTAATTCCTATAGAGGTAAACGCAGTTACCTGTACATAGGACTCTATTTTGGACATAGAACATTTTCTCAAAGTTTCAGCGATTTTAAAATCTTTTATTTTTTCGTTCGTGTGGAATCACCCATATATACGTGTACATGCAACTTAAAACGCTTTATACCTACATCTTTACTTTATTGTTACTTTTACTCGGTTTTTTCTCTTCTTGGGAAAGCAATGTCTCGTTGCTCTCCGCGTGTTGTAAAAGAGAGAAAAAGAAAATCGAAATTGATTGCGCTCGAATGAATAATCGAGACGCACGGTTTGTATAATGTATACTTTATTTTCAAGAATTCTTTTTGGCAAGAATACTGGAATGCACATCCGCGAAAAATAATTATCGTTGAAGCTGTACGGAAAACATGTGCCTCTTTTTTTTTAACAAATTCCAGTGTATGTAGGAATTTTTGTGTATATATATATATATATGCCTCAACTTGAGAGTTGCCAATTATCTATTTATTGATATTGTGGAATTTAAATTTTAAACTACACCCACACACATACCAATAAAATGTCTCTTTCAGCTGTTAATCTGAATTTGTTGTTAAATATCATGAAACGCTTTTGATCATAGAAATTTCTATCTTCATTGTTATTATTAATTTAAAATTAATACGAGTAAAAGATTCAGTTCTGCTGTACAAGTATTGTCACATCTAATTGATTGAATATGTAAATTATACATTTATTAAATATGACCTTTATTTCTTCGAAATTGTAATTAAAAAAAATGTGTCACGCGTTAATGATCCGCATCCTATATAAATTAGCTGCATGAATTTTCTATAAATGTTAAAGTCACTGCTGGTCGAGCAAAGAAGATTAATCGGCGATATTTATATACGCAAGAAAGGAAAAAGGCCTCGCAGTGATGAGAGAACCGATCAAATTCACTTCTCAAACGCGGCGGCGCGTTTTATTAGGTCGTGTGTAGACCCCCCATATAGTCCGTAAAGGTAAAGGCTCTATTACGGCAAAGGCGGAGGCGTAGCGGTGACACATAAAATTATTAGAGGGCCTTTTCTTTTCTCTATAAGCGGTGAATCATCGCAGGCAAATAACAACAGTCAATGACTGCATAAGATAATGAGTACACACACCGAGAGAGAGAGAGAGAGAGAGAAGCCTTTCATTGTGTGCTGCGCATTTAGTCGGTGTGTGTGTGTGTGTGTGTACCATTGCGAAAGTGAAATCCAGCCACACGCGCGCAACATTGCCGCAGCGGCCGAACCACGCCAATTTGTTGATTTCTCGAGCGCCTCTCCAAGCGCATAAAATTTGATGCGACGTTGTGAATCATATTAACAAGCATGCACCACGTGAATGATGTTTTCACCTCCATATCAATCGCTCCTGCGCTTTTACGCTTATTTATGGCTAAGCAATTTCAGGGAAACGGAGCTGCTGCTGCTGCTGCTGCTGCAGCTGTGTGGATTTTTTATGAATTCTCGGTTGATGTGCCTATTTTGCGGATAAATTTTTTCACAGATGACGGGTATAAGATTGAGATGTATGTAACGCGATGCTTTTCTTAATTCTGGTGAAATGACGGGCTGTTAAAGTGATTTATCGTATTTTTCTCTTTTGCGAACGGGAAAAAAAATAATGTGAAAATAACGGAAACTATAAAGTGCGTCAGATTCAATGTGCAAGTCTACGATTTTTAATTGCGGTATACGGCAGCCTTAAAGCAGCTAAATCTAGTGCAATGATAAAACGTCAGAAACGTAAAAATAAGAGTTAAAGCGTTAATTAGCTACTTTCACGGTGTAACAAAGGTTGATATTTTTATATTATAAATTGTATCAAATTGATAAGTAAAATATATTTTCCACACTCCGTTCGCAAACTTCGATTTTGTGCACGCGTACGCGTGCAAAATAGGCCTTTGCGCACGTTATATGGAAAAATATTGTACGCAACACGTTCGCTCAGGTTATCTCAACTGGTGTGATTGTCACCTTCGTCGAGATAATCTCCTTCGCCCACTAGTTGCGTAATGTACTATTACGCTTATACACCACAAAATATACTTGTTGAAAGAACAGAATGATTAACCAACAATATCAATTAATATGACTATCATAGAATTAGGAAAACCAATGTTCCGATACAGAAAAATACTATAAAAATAAATAGCATAAACCTATTCATATGTATGAAACCTATTAGATTTCATGAGCAGCAAGAACGAACTAAGTGAATAGTCTAGATCGCAACTAATTATTCCAAGAGCTCATAACATGAAAATATCCCCGAAGTAATATTACAAACATACATTGATTCGCCGTTGGTATACCTTTTTATATATACCTTGAAAGAGAGTCGTAAAATGTAAAAATAGACAAAAGACGCGCGCGACTTAACATTAACAATTTCAATGTCTATCGCCGTTCAATCAGAAACAATAGACTTCTCGGGTTGTACAAGCGTAACCATACATTTACTCACACACATATACACTCGCATATACACAGGACTCGCTAAACGTATTCGATAAACATGCGTGTCGCTCGAAGTCGCGCATTCGTTTATATTATATAGCAGTTCCGAGGAAGTTGAAGTCCTGCGATCTACGCTGGAACATTGGAATTTCTCGAGGGAGATCGCTCGCACGAGTGCACGAGACACTCGATAACCTGATAACGGCCCGACTATACAGAGAGACGATAAGACTTTCAAATTGTTTATCTTAGTGATATTTTGTTAATGTTCTTTTTAATGGATGGGCGCGAATTTACAAAAAAAAAAACTTGTTCGTTATGATATAAATCAGGCGAGATACGAATAGTGTGGATACGTGTGTGCATTTCACGCTTGCACTTACGATTGCACACACTGTAAATAAATATAAGGATTTTATTAGTACAGCAGAACGCCGCGTAAATCATACCTATCCAACGGAAATCGCCGACATATAGACAACCGCACAAACAAATCATACAAAGCTTCGATCAAACACACGAGCTGCATCGGAAAAGGAAAAAAAATAAATCAAACAAACACCATTATAAAGCAGCCCGGTAAAGGAACAAAAGAAACTCGATCATAAGCGTTTCGTAAGAAGAGTCCCGGAATCGATGGTTTCCAAACAGAAAACATATACACACGTGTATGTGCCGCTTACGCTGGTTATCTTATAGAGGTATATATACCGATCGACAATAGCCAAGGACTGATATTAATAGATACGTCTGGATATCTCGGAGAGCGGTGAACGGCGACATGCAGCGGCAGCAGAGTGCAGTAAATAACGCTCGGCCGCGGTCCATATAATATTCATCTATAGGTGCAGGTACGGGATTGGTTATACAGTGTCAAAGGAGATGACGGGACGCACGCGATTATAACGGGCCTACAGAGAGAGATGCGAGATGAGTATGTATATATAGCGTCAGATGGCGGTCGACGACGTGTCTACATGCACATACTCGCGCTTTCTAACGACTCTCGACGTTAGATCCTCTAGGCTGTGTTTTTCTTCGTCGCTTTGGCTTTGCTGCAGTTCGTTCTTTTTTTTCTTTTCGCGTGCAGGTGACTCGAAAGAGAGAGAGAGAGAGAGGCGCCGCGCGACGAGAAATACTTCGGATGGACTTTGACAAGAGACTTTGCAAATTAATAGTGCGCTGTTAATGGTGGGATAGTGTGCCGTGAAATTACTCCGAGGCTATAACGTTATAATTATACTGTTAGTGAGTTTGTCACTACGGCTTATACTTCTTTTCACGCTGCTAATGATTATATTTGAAATTGTTGTTTCGATTCCAAGGATTTGGCGTTCTATAAATAGTCGACGTCGAGAGCGAAAAAAAGCACGCAAAGTCGTTTCGAGCTACTAGACAAACGGATTATGATTATTTTCAAGCCGTTTAAATTTTGAACTGTGCGCGCACAAGGTATTGGAAAAGTGCCTATACAAGCAGCATAGTATTTAAAACTGTGTATTTTAATAATATATGCGTTGCGCGTTCTCGTTATTTCAAAGTGGAAATATCGTGCAACGCCTTGGCGCAAGAAAGTGTAATAGATATACGGAAGACGGCTGATTACAAATTTCACTGATAGCTGTACATCCTTTTAGGATTTCGTATTTTTCACCGGAGCCATCGGCATATACGGTTTATATTATATTGTATATGGCGAGTCGCGGGACATCGTGGCGATATTAAAATGCCCGCGCCGATATCGTCAGGCGTCACAATGGCTAATTTTGAGATAATTAAAAGCAACGATACTGCGCTTTATTATTATACCGGGAATGATTAAAAAGGCGAGGGTTTTCGTTTTACGGGTGTGCTGGTAAATTAGAAAAGTACAGTTGCGCCGCCGGTGCGAAGGTTCACGGCTGCTCGTGCAAATTATATACGGTTATATTACGAGGAAGCTCGCGTTCCACGTGCAGCAGCGCCGACGGTGCAGCGATTCGACGACGTTATAAAAAAAAAAACGAGCCCGAGCGAGAATTACGGCGATGAAAAATATTGTTGCGCGGCGAACGATAAGAAAAATGCCGAGTTTATTGCGATGCGTTCGCGCATAAATTAGGAAACGCGCCGCACAAGAGAGAGAGAGAGAGAGAGAGAGAGAGAGAGAGATTACCTTTGTACGAAATCAATTGCAGTTACTTCATTCGCTTGTGCAACGTCGTGACGATTATGAGCTGAAAAATTTACAGTAGATATATATATATATATATATACCGAGCCGTCCGATTAATACGTCGGATTCGATTGAGTTATGTTGCAAAATATTTCAGTATCGCGGATCGTCTCGCATTTTTTCGCGTGCGCGTAAATACACACGATCGCTATACAGTCGTATGTACGTAATATGTTATTTGCCTTTCTGGAAACTTTATTTGTTTCGTTTCATTCGCTTAGTGGAATGCATTACTTTGTATGAAAAAGCATACGAGACCCATTATTAATCACCGTGCAGTATTATCAGAATGTTTCGTTCTAATGAAAGGCCGAATGTATATATGTAGCATGTACATTACACCTTCCAAGACTTTTGTATTTATAAATATACATACACACGCACTTATGGACAAAGCAAAAGATTCAAGTGTAGCATAATTTTTATTGAAGCACACATGCGGGCCACAAGCCGGCATCGTCATCCATTACCAAAATTTAAAATGTGGCTTCCTTCTTAATCTCTCTCTCTCGCTCTCTCGTGGTACGGCGTCAATAAATGGGTGGATCCTCCTCGAGTCTGCCTAGCTGCTTCCTAACGATCGGCCTAGCGCTCGCGTCGTAATAAGGCCTAGCGCACTCGTTGTCGAATCTACGGGCCTCCTGCTCCCGCGTAGAGACGATCTCGATGGCCCCGCTGCTGCTGCTCTCGCTGGTATCCGTACCGAGTGTCGTGTACACGCTTCTGGAAAGAACGCGTCTTTTGCATAATGTGTCTCTTCTTATTTCACGTCTTTTACATATTATTGTCTGTCCGACTGCGCACGTTTGTAGGTATAGTAATGCTACGAAAGAATTGGACTTCCGCGTGCTCGCGGTGCAGCTTGCGGTGCGATATATATGCAAAAATCTACTTTCACGCGCGGTTATGCCTGCGCGGATAAAGAAAGCTTAGGCGCGAGGCTGGAGGTAATTAATTTTGTGGATCATTGGGCTCTGTCGTCCGTGTCAGCTTAATTGCTTTGTCATGGTGATTAGGGAAGCGTGTAAAGTAAGAGGACATCGCGTGTGTGCGTGTGTGGTGTGTGAGTGTGTGTCTTTTCAAAAAGGAATACTCTTGGTTGGATAACCTGTGATTTTGTGTCTTGCGTCACCCACTTGCTTTATGGGTGGATTCGTTCTCGAATATATATATGGATACACGACACGTTATACTTAATTGCCTCGAGTCTGTATTATACTTAAATAAAAAAATCCTATACGGCGCTTGCCAATATGGTGAGTTGCCGTGTAGAAAAAAAAAACTCCATTTTCCAGCGCGGAGAAAAAAAAAGTGCTGATAATTAATGATCTCGCTCGGTAATGTGACCAGTCAAATTGCTCGTCACCTTATAAGGGGATATGTTTAATATAAGAATGGAGGGAGGGAGAGAGAAAATTACTTGCCACTGTTATTATTATTATCATTATTATAATATAATAAATACGCAACAAAGTTCAACGCTTTATGCATAAATACTATTAAGATTGTGGATAAGTATTTATATTTTAGTAAAAATAAGGAAATTATAGTTTGATTCCTGTTTTTAATTTTGCAGGTGAATTTTTTTTAATTGTAAAACACGTTAATATTCATTATGTTAAATATTGCACGAGAAAATAACACATTTTCCGTAAATCTTTGTAATGTTAGTATTAATTTTAATGCAGTAAAATAAATAACGTACAGAATTTGTATTTAAAATTGAATGAACTTTCGAGTTTACGCGAAAAAAATAGCCGCCGCTCACAGTACTGTTACATTTCCACCCAGAAATTAACAGAAATAAAATTTCATCACCTCTTTAATTTAATTTCATTCTCTTCTTTTTACTTTACTTAAGCAAAAGTTAATAGCAGAGCATAAAACGTCTTACTCCAATACATATATAATAGCATTTATACAACACAAATATTCCCTCTTCCAAATTTCGATATCAACTCGCAATAAAAGTAATGTCAAACATAAAATCTCAATCAATTAATGCCGTCGACGCAAGCAAACCAGATCCATCCACTAAACCTACTTAATTATACCGAACAACCGCCGAAAGACTATATCACTCACGAAAGACTCTTCCATGCATTTAAAAACCTTCTGGCCGAAAAAAAAAGACCTCGCGATTTTTGTCCCTATAGCCTCGTCCTTCACCATCCGTCACGAGCGAAAAAGAGAATATCTCGTCGAGCATCGCAAGTGTCTATTATTATTTCTCCCCCTTTTTGTCTCTATCGCGTCGCACAATGCGCGACTTGTGAAAGGAGAAGCGTCTCTTTTATATTTCGTCCTCATCGAAATGGCAAAAGAGAGAGAGAGAGGGGGAGAGAGAGGAAAAAAGAAAGGATCTCGCGCGCTCGCGTGTCAGCGAGGAAAGGGAGTAGAGACGATAGTCGAGCGTGGGCGTCGTCGGCGGGAGAACAGAGAGATGTCAAGTAGGTGGTGGTCGTGGTGGTGTGCAGTGTGTCGGCGCACAAGAGCCGCCGAGGAATACGTATAGGCGCAAAGTCTTGCAGGAATCGTTTTCTTTTTCCTTCCCTCGCTCTCTTGAAACCTGTGCGCAATAGCCGCGCGCACTTATGCCAATTATCGTGAATCATATATAACGGCGGTAATGCAACGACTCCTTATTTACGTGTCCTCTTGTAACCGCGCGCGCGTGTGGTTTTTTCGAATGAAGCTTTAGTGCGTGCGTGTGCATAAGGTGCATTGTACTTGGATTTTTCGATTAGCTTCAGAATATATCGGCTTACGTAATATATATATATATATATATATTAATTGCAGCTTACTGGAAGTTATTGACAGATATTGGTTTTAGTGTTGCGCAAGGCGTGCCAACGAAAATCCGCAAAATTGAATTGCTATATTACACAATTTACGTAGAATCAATTGTTCAGTCGGAATTTTATCATTTCGTTGTAATAAATTATATACTGTAAATTATGATATGCCCTCGATAAAATAAAACTTCGATTTCCATCAATTATTTTATAATATACAATAATGCACCTTTTTTAAAAAAAAAAAGTACGCAGCAGTCATATACTCGGAAAGTAAACAAATGCTTGTATATATATGCTCTTGCGGGAGATAAAAATCGTTCCCGCGAAGCTTCGGCGAAAACAAAAAAAAAACTGCTCTGCACTAGCCCCCCCGAGCTCGGTAACTCATTGGCGCACGCACACGTGGCCCCGCATCGGGTTCGCTCGCTCATCCAAAGCTCATTGCGGCGTGGCATATGGGTAAGACAAGAAGAGCCGGGTGGCAGGCAGAGCTCTCGCTTTCTCGAAAATAATCGCGCGGCGAGAGCTAAGCTGGTTGCAAGCTCGCCCAGTGGATGTGCAGCTTTAGCATCACGCGATATCCCCTGTGTATTTCTTTCCGTCCGTCGCGTCACTCCGAAAGTCACGCGCGCGAGCTTCGCCGTGTTATACAAATATATATGTATATTATGTACATTGTCTGGCTTCCCTCGCTTTCCGTGTGTGTAGGTGTGTGTGTGTGTAAGGCGAAATTTGCATGCATATGATACCCTGGCTCTGTTAATAGCGTGAATTCTGGGTGAATGGCGCGGCTCGTGCTCGTTAATTATCGATTTTTTTTCCGCCCCTGTGTTTGCAGGAATAAATATTGAAAGGTGTTCCGTTAGCCGGATAAGCGCGACGCTGTGCCTATATACGTTTAAACTTTGGGAAAAATATTGACGAATTTTCCATGCGCTATTATATATATTTTTTAACCTTTTTCGCCTCTAATGCTGGCAGTATGTCAGTGAGAATACTGTTTTTAGCACGTAAAATACTTCTTCTGCGAGGAGAAAGAAACTGTATATATACAATGTTTCAATTTCTTATACTGTGAGTAAGTGGAATTTGAAATATAAGGTTTTTGTTCAGCTAAATTATCGTAGATCTGGAGTTTCTATTCCAGGAATCGCTTGGTTTAAGAGCAGACCGTTGGCCCGTTCTAATAACCAGAAAAGCGCAAAAATGGGTTAATTAGTCCAAAGCAGCAGAAGTCACGTTTTTTTGTTTTTACGTAGAAAATAATTCCATTATAAGCGCCTCTCTTTCGTGAAACCAAATCCTCTTTACAACAAAACCAAACAACTCGTCTACGACCATAACAATGATTACAAGAGCATCACGCACAAAATTTCGAGCGAAAGTATAAAACGCGGCAAATTACAGTACAACGCATGGTAAGGCACAGCACCTGCAGGTATATAAGCACGGAAAAAAGAGACCGCATTCACAGAAACATTCATTATCATTCGAAGCCTGCAACTCGTTCCATTATTCATCAAATCTTCTCGCGTTACAAACTCTCTAGATAAGATGTGTACAAAACGCCGTACACGCGCCGACATTCATTACACCTGTATATATATATGAGTAAGTATATTCGACTTGACCGTCGATAATATAAAAGTAAATCCCGCAGCAACTCGAGCGCGCTCAAATTCAGCGGTGCACGTCTCGTTATATACATACATTTACATGATTGCACACGACGCGCGCTTACGCCTGACTTTTGACTTTATCTATATATTATACAAGTGATAGACGTAGTTTTGTATTTGTGAAATAGTTCTATGTACAATAAGAAAGAAAGAAGGAGCGTCAGACTTTATCTCGCGAGCTTCATGCTTTCGCGATCGCGATCAACAGGCGCTCGCGTTCAAGTATGTGTATGTCTGTGTGTGTTTGATGATTTTATCTGCCGCCGTCGGTGCGAATGTACAGAATACGTATATATTATGATATATATATATATATGTTTTTGTGTATATATATATATATATAGTGGCATGTGCGTGAGTTCTTTAATTTTTCGCGTGTGCGCACTGTTACGAATGCAGTGATTTCTCTTGCGGATATCTCAGCGGATCGTTTTGATTGTCGGAGAGCCGCGCCGGCATTCGCGGGGAGGGCGATGAGGGGGGAGGGGGGAAATTCGTCTTTATATCGGCAATTTGTATAAGAACGCACGAGTCAGTTTTTGCAGCAGAGCCATAACAGTTTGGATTTGCGGGCCAATTAGTTTACCGCGTTCGTTAGGTTTCTCGCAATATATATAGGAGATCGTTAAGCGTTTATATATATATGTATACATAAAATAGTGATTAATGAAGAAATCTATATCGAAATGAGTCATCGCTTATACATACGTACTTGGCAACGGTCAATTTGTCACCAACCAAAAAGATATTGGACTTTGAAAAATGTTTGTTCGATTAGCGCGCGCACGCGAGCCAAAAGCTTTCCTTCCACTATACATATACAGAAGCATCTCGTAAGACATATATATATACAACGCTTTATACAAGGCCTTTTCATTAATTAACTTCCTATAGCTAATTGCACACACACGCACACACACACACACACATTAACAAGCCGTTATTCGTAGTATTTAATTACGAATGTAATCTCCGGGTAGTTTCCTTACATGCGTTGCATCTAATTATTACTCGCGGATTTAGTAAACATCCATTTCGAGCAGCAGCGCCTGTGTCTGCACTGAGTATACATATATATCCGCGCATATGTATGTTCATCGACTGCGTGGCGATCGTATGTGTGGCGTGCATCGATATGCGAAATCCGTTTAATATCGAAAGCGTCCATTATATATACCGTCGAGAAAATCGCGCGCGAGCTCCGCAGTGCATATGTGCGTGCCTATATGTGCACACTTGTAAGACAAGGAAACAAAAGTACAAAACCGGATTAAACGCGGATGTTTTACGTGTGTATATATATATATATTGGCGGTGTGATTCATACCGCGCGAGGTGTATGAGTGTGTGTGCGTGTGTATAATGTACGGAAAAATCGCGGGGCAAGGACCAAAAAAGCCCGAGCGAACACGTATCGCGTCTCGAAACTCGCTGTCTTACAAAGCGAAACACTCTGTAAGAGCTTGAGCTGTTCTGACTTATCTCTGTTCCTTATACCCTCTTGAGAGATCCTAGGTTTTGTTTTTCGTGCATGTATCGCTCTGCGTTAGTTGGGTTATTCGAGGAGGTTCTTGCGCTAAATGAATTTTAAAGATTCGCTATATATATGTTGTTCAGAGGAAAATTTTGAAGAAGAAAATTGTCACGTTTGAACGTGGAGGAAAAAATTGATTTTACATATTCCTGGTAGCAACGAGTTTCAGTTTTAAGCCGGATTTTTCTATATATATACTATGTAATTGAAAGCTAGATGTAGTTCAGAACTGAATCAATATAATTCGTGATATTTGAAATATTTGAAAGTATTGTTTGCTTAGTACTCACAAAACATTGACATTTGATTGGAACGTTGACCAGTCAGTCTCGTAAATTTTTTACCAGGGATACTAATGATCTAAATGGGCACGGAGAAAATTTATCCAAAAAATACATGCATTTTTAATAGCAATCGGTTTTACGTTTCAAGGAAAATTGTCTTCTTTAATTATCATTTAATATAACGACACTAATTGAACAGTCGTCTCTCGACACCTGTGCCAAATGACAAATGTGCGTACTTATTCTACATTTTGCTCTTCGCTCCTTACATTTTTATTAATAGCGTGTGAGTGTAATCAAACAATACCTTCCGCTCGGTTTAACAGTTTCGACTGTCTAAGCCAGATAATGGCCCTTTCCAACAATGACCAATCTTCAAAGTTCCCCCATAACACTCAAAATTCATACGCTATACAATCACTGCACAAAAAACTCATTCCATTAAAGCAGACGCCATTATTATTGATTTAATTGAAGGTTTAACCAATGCTGACTATATTGACGGACTCGAGCAACTCATCGACGTTTCACACATCCGATACCATTCACGTATCTGTGGAAAAAGACACATAGTATATCTTTCAAATAAAGTACATGAACAAAACGAGAAAAACAAGACATTTGGTATCAAAGGCTTCAGTCTCAAAATCGAACCTTACGTTAACAGTAATAAAAGAGTCGTTATTTCCAATGTACAACCAATCATCCCGGATGAATCAATTACTGATTTACGCAAACAAAACGGTATAAATATTGTTTCGTAAATTAGCAACATAAGAGCAAGTGTTAACGAACCAGGTAGATCATACGTGCTTGCTCTTTGTCGACAATTCTACATCAAAGAAGAAGATGAAAGCAACTTCCTAAAAGTTTACAAATAAATTTCGACGAAATTAATTACTGAACATATTTTGATCTTAAAAAGTTAAATATAAGTGTAAACCCACCGTATAATGTAAGAACGTTACTAATCAATACAAGACATTTGTAAAATACTCCAAATTTTTTCGTTAATTATAAGCTAGAGATATAAGTTTTATTCTAAATGTATAAATTATATTTCATAAGTGCATATATATGTATCCAAATATTATCTGTAAATGCTAAATAACTTTTATAAGTTAATAAAGCTTAAACAAAAAGAAAAAACACTAATTGAAATTGAACGAATGTTGAAGAATAATATTGAGCTCTTGCATTCATATATAATATTATCTGCAGAACGAATCGCGTAATATTTTGAAATGAAAAATTGTCTGAAAAGAGTCCGTAAGAAGAGAATTGTTATTGATCTATTAAAATAACAGTGAGATTCATCCTAGTAAGTATCTAGTTTCATAATAATATTTCATAATACGGTTGAATCGTAAAAGACATCTTACGCCTAACCAATGCGGAAAAGTACATACAGTTCGGTGCATGTAACAAATTTACAAAAATTACATAACAATGAATTGCATAATTAGCTCACCCATAATGTCAGTCATAAAACTATTGAAATATAATCATAAGTAGGGTTACAATTGTACTAAAAAAAAAAGTTGAGCGTTTGTTCATTACCGTAACTAAAAAAGGATTATGCAAAGCACATTAAAAAGCTCCGAGAAATGTCAAAAAAAGAAGATTTGGTATATAACGTCAATTTTACGATTTTCTGCATAAGCTATATGTACAATTCGACAAAATACCAGGAACCAGCAAATGACTATCGTTTCAGTTCTATAAATAAAAATCAATAAGCTCGGGCGTATGTATAAAAGCGACACGGGTAAAATATGCGGCGGAATATGCATCCTGGACACCGGCAATTATGCAAAATATATTTCTAACCGGATCACAGGCCCATTAAAGTTGCGCGCACAAAAGGCAATTTGCAAAACAATGCAATATTCGACTTTGGTTAAGGATATTCGAAGGAGAGCCTTGCGAAGGAACGAATCACACAGAGCCAGACTCGCACACAGAGAGACGTAGAATAGGGGCCGACCTCAGAGTAATAATATCCGCGTCGTAATCGACGCTCGGGCAGCTCGCCTGCATTAACACACCCGACATATACACACGTATAAACATTGCAGGGGATAGTATAGACCAAGATTTTCGTTCTTAAGTATACGCCGACAATGAGTCGTAAAATCCTTATGCCACGAACTTGGATGCGCCGCGTAAGTAGCGCTGAGCACCTCCTCGCAACGCCGCCTGCAGCCGCGTAATTAAGCAGAGGAACACTATGCGCCTCACTCGCGAGAAACTTTTTGCGCATATATATATATATATACGAGGGTGTGCATCTATCCGCAAGTGATAAACTTGGAAGGTGGAAGGAGAAAAAGAAAAGGATAGTTCAACGGTTGTTGCCGCGCTGTTTGGAGTTTGACTGTTATAATGGGAAACGATACACGGAGATGCACCATCGCCATATGTATTTGTGGCCGATATTAACTGACTGCCGCGCCGCGGTATTGCATTTTTATTTTGGGCATTTACGAGCGGCGATCGCTTATAATGGGCTTAGTGTGAATTCCCGATTTGATGGCGTTAGATTTTATTGCGGACAAAATGGGGATTCACCGAACTAGCGGTTTGTATTCCCATCTAACTGTGCAAACATAATTCTTTATCTGTATATGCGTTGTTAAAGGAATGCCAATGGTATAATATATTAAGTCGAACGAATTCTGATCAAACATATAAAAGCGAATAGGTTTATGATTCTTAAGCGCAACTTTACAATAACTTTGTCTGTTCGTTTACAATTACATTGTACTGCTTATATATTTATATATATAAGATGTTAAAATAATAACTATTCATGCACATTAAGATTTACGTTGGTATATAATTCACAAACATAAATTAATACACTTACACTCGGACTTTGATTAAATTAATATTCGCAGGAAACCAGAAAAAAGTATATTAAGTGAAAAGTGCGATCATTAATTATATTTGAGAAACATTTTCATTAGCAATATTAATACACACACACACACCATGCGCACTTAAACTATAAATATATAAGACGTAAACAAGTGACCAGATCAGTTATGCCTTTATTACGTAGAAATAAATAATATTGCGCTTTTCATTTAAACATGCAGTCTACTGCAAAGAGAGATATACACATATAATATATAATAGGGAATCGAAAGCGAAACGCCGCGTGCGAGCCACATTTAAATCCAACAATTATATCGACCACATATATAAATCAATGCTGTTTATTTGTAATTATTACGCGCCACTCCTTTGCCGCGTTTCTCCTCTTATATCCATTAAAGTAATAATAAATCAGCTCTATTTACCCGAACGGGCATCATTTTCTCAATTAAAGCCAATAATAAAACTCATTCAATTACAGGGACTTTATTTCATTAATTCTATCGCTAATGACCGACCCGTGTAAAAACCGCCACTGACGTCTATCCCCGCCTTCTCCCAAAAAAAGACGCCTCATCTTGTACGATATCAAACGATCTAATTCGAAAACTACATCCGAAGCCAAACCCAACCCTCTCGTTCTTTCAGCGCCGAATCAAACTTGTCGAAATACATACCGTCGCTGTGGTGATGGCGCATCAGACTATCTATATACACACACACAGAGGTCTTATCGGCACGGCAACGCAAGCTAAGGGGCGACTAAAAACAAAAACGGGCCGAATCCATAATCCGTGCCAGTCAGTGGCGGCTTCGTCCCCTATAATAGGGGCTGCACGCCATCCTCGCTTTTAATGCGTTGCACGCGCATCGCGACGTCGAATCTACAAGCCTATAGTATAATGTGTGTGTGTGTGTGTGTGTGTGTGTGGATAGGAGAGGATACTTTTTCGTTGCGATGAGATTTTTTGAACTTTTAATTCCAAGTACGCGAGTGAAAGTTTTTTTTTTAATGGCCGCGATTAAGGCTGATTGGTTTTGGCGTCATGCTTTATGGGCGCTCGAGTGCGGATGAAGGTATACAGGTAGTTCTTTTTCTTTACAAAGGAGCAAATTAGGTGGACGTTGTAAAGTGAGAAAGTAGAGAGTTTTTAATTACGATGTCGTGGTTGGTAGGATGATTTAGCTAGTGAGATAATGTTACTTCTTCGCGGCTTTGATAGCTTTATCGTTGGCGGTGCGTTAGAATGTTCGCTATTCGTGTAATGATTTAATTGACTGCTGTAATCAATCTATTAGGGATTATATAAAAAGCTTTTAACGGCTTCTTGTGTAACTGCAATTTTGATTAACTTGAGATTTTCGCTCAAATTTAGAGTTATTAAATGTATATTATCTGCGAGTGGTTTCATTGCGGTATTATTTGGATGCGGAGACGATATCCTTTTTGCGGATCATTATTACTCGTCGAAGCAATTCTGGAAAAGAATTCCATGCGGTATAAAAATGCATTATATTGATGAATACAACCATTTTTATTTTCGTAATATTATCATGTCGGAAAATTGTAATTATAATTACAATTTTCTCCAATTTCATGTTTAAAATACAGCCTTTAATAATATTTACGCTTCATTTGACAAGTTCGAAGGTAAATTGAAAATTTCTATCTTGCCCGAAGATATATACAATATTAAGAAAAATAAAACATATATTTTAAATGGCAGGAGCTAAACATTATTATTAAAAACTAACGAGCTGCCTTCTTGCATCAGAAATTTAGTTCTATATTGCTGGACTTATTTTATGTTTGCGCGCGAAAATAGAAATTCTCATGGGGCTCCAGTGGGACACTTTCACATCATTATTTGCGTCTGTCGTGTGCAATAACGAAATTATTGTAATTAATCCTACATTCACACGGCGTATACGAAAAACCCAACAATTAATATAAATAAAATTAATTTTTCTGTTAATATTACCTACGAAAGTGAAAGCGACGACAAAATCTTTGGTGACGTTTTTGAAGAAAGCTGCAGCATAGACTGCGAAAAATTGAAATCATAAATATGCATATGTGCAGCTCGTTATTGCGCATTTGTAATACAAATAAACACTTTGGGGCCTGCAAGAAATTATCGTGGATGAAAGCGAGGTATAGAGAATTTTCAGAGCTGATGCACCAAATTTCCTTTTCTTATTCCGGCTTTTTAACCAACTGCTTATATAGGAGTGCCCTCTCACTGTGTTTAGACTAGTACAATTTCACTTTCAGAAATCGAAGAATAGAATCATATAAATAATTTTCCAAAGCGGTTAAAAATCTTATTGGAAACTTATTATCCAATGGAACTCGGCAACTCTTTACTTGTAATATATAATAAAATTGTACATTATACGTATTTAAAAGTTATATAAATAAGAGAATCGCTATTTCCAGCGTTCAATTGCCCAATAATTTTCGACGCGTTCATACTCATTCGGACCGATAAAAAACGATCTGCAACTTTCATTACTTTATCAATGCATAATTAACAAAACTTTCTTGCTCCATCGATATTTTCCCCTCCCAAACACTTACTCACTGCATTCGAGTATAATTCCTAGTCATAAATTACGCATAAAACTCGAGCTGCACCACAACACCGCCAGAGAAATAATAATAAAAAAAACGAGAAAAAAAATCAACATTTACACGTCGATGAAAACTTACAAGCGCACGCCTAGATATATAGACAGAGACAGAGACAGAGCTGAGACAGAGAAATGGACATAACAGCACATTAAAAATCGAAAGGCTTTTATACGCACGCAACTGCACGTATGAGTACAGCGAATGCACAAGGGCGTTGTTCAACATCTGCGCGCACGATACAAAACGAGAAGAGGCGAAAGTCGCGCGAAAAAAAGAAGGCGCATAGAGGCGGGAACAGCAGCAGCTTTTACATAGAGGAGAGCAGAGCTCGCGGCATTATAAACGTTTTCCAAACTGCCGAAGGCATAATAAAACTGCCGGTGCGCGCAGCTCGTAATATTCCCCTGATAATAACGAGGAAATCCATCGGTGCGGTAAACCGAGCGAGAGAGAGAGAGAGAGAGAGAGAGAGAGAGAGAGAGAGAAGAATTTCTGCCGGTGTGTTAGGGAGAAGGATCGATAAAATACATATATATATATAGAGAGAGACTCGCTAGGATCGGAAAAACGAGCTACTTCCGCGAAAAGTCGCGCCAACTCCATATCATCGGGCGACGAGGCGCGTGTTCGGACTATCGTTGCACAATATATCGTTTCTGAGCTCGTACAGCCGATGGAAATGTCCATGCGGAATTGTGCTGTGTATATATATGTATATTAGAATGAGAGAGCAAAGATATTGCGAGAGGTTGCCTGCAAGTGGCAATAGGGAATGAAAAAATGCATTCAAATACTGGATTGATTGTTTTTTAACTGGGAAAAAAAA
>UELU01142232.1:862-29320 GCA_900490025.1 Megastigmus dorsalis
AATTACTGACTGAACCATAATTTTACATTTCATCTTCTTTTGGCTTCGGTTAAATTTATGATCCATCCCATAAATTTACTAATTACTAATAATTTTAATGTTTTTGACGGTAAAGTCACTGTTCTGAGAGCAGGTCGGATAATTTCGTGTACTGAAACTAGTAATATTACTCAACTATTTTTATCAGTGTATATATTGTGTGTACATTTTAAGCATCCAGAGGCGGGAAACTGTCATTTTACGTCTGCAAATAAGAGGGCACTAATAATCGCCATGCATGTATTTCACCTTATGCAATGGTTTTGAAATTGATTATGTAGGATCTCTAGCTAACTACGGGAAAATAAATGTATGAAACTTATGCCGCAAATGCCAGTGTCTATATATACTGGTGCATTGTGTGCACTGTAAAAAGTCCTAATGAATATTACTGGCGGCTAGTATTCGATTCACAGTACTCAAAGCAGTGAAATTGATACACTGAAATTATAACTGTTACCAGTCTTCAGTGTATTAAATAGCTGGCTGTAAAATTACACTTCTGGAAATAGGTAATAATCGGACCTAGTTTCAATATAGCGATTTTATGCGATAGTATTATTAATATATTTCTTGTAAATTTACGGAACTTGAAGTAAAATTACTTGTTCGTGACTGTTACTTGACTGTAAAATCGCCTGTAAAATCGCATCGCGCGGTTAGTACTTTTACACTCCAAATTCGCAAATTAACTAGTCTGGAAGTAGGTCGGATTATTACCTAGTCTGGAACTGGTAATTTTACTTTTGACTTTTTACAGTGTGCACTTGGAAGCATCTGAGCGCACAGGTAAGTCTCATAGTTCGCAGGGTTTTTATTAGTCCCTTGAAGAAGCGCTGATCGAAAACACCTTAGTGTTGGCATATATTTGAGGTTTTGTATTTTTTCCTTGTGTCCCACATCCATGACCTCGTCATCATTCTTTTTATTTTTAGCGACTTTAACTCAATTGTATATAATCCATAACCAGCAAGGAAGGAAATTCTTTTTCTGAAAGTCGTCGGTACTTTTGGCCGATAGTTGGAGTCCATGACGTTAGACTTTCCAGCGCCCAAGCCACTACTCAACTGGAATAGAAACAAAAAATTATAAATATATTAACAATGTTGATAAACTTTAATATTTAAGTGTTTTATAAAATTCTTCTGAATGCTATTATATTTTTTGAAACAATAATATGGATAAAAGAATAAAATAATATATCAAAAAAAGAAGACCAACCATGAAAACGTGTACGTTACTTATACAGCGCATTATTCGTTCTATATACGTGCTTTTGAAAGCTAGTCATTATCCGAGAGGTTAGTTTTTTACTGACATTTGAGTTATTAAGGTAAATGTACCTGTACCAGATTATATAGCTTGAGTATCGCGGGCCATAATCGCACGTTTGAAATAAAATTATCATACGTAGATCGTGTTACTCAACAACAATCATCTATTTTATTCTAAAATACATTTAAAAAAATAGTGGTATACCTATACAGTGATAATTTTATAAGAAATTATTATTTTAAAGAGATGAATTAAAATGGATTTTGATCATTATTGAAATATTTGTACGGCATATTTAAAAGTTGTTCGTATATTATGTAATCATATAATGATGTAAACATTATACTTTTCTCGAGTTTTATTCCTTTTATTTTAAGCCAAAGCGTTTAAATTGTTTCAAAAGTAAACAATTTGTTTCGTCCACCTCCACCCCAGCTTACACTGTGAACAAATTTAATTAATTAAAGAAAAATTAAAAACACCAATATATACGTGGCAGATATAAGTAAGTATCAAATGCATTTCTTATTTGAAATCATTACTTTCTTGAACTATACTCGGTATATCTATATAGTTATTTGTATAAATTTTGAGCGCGAACATTGAATTTTTTGTAAGGCCTGATGCATAAAATTAAATAGAAAAGTCTTTGACTGCATCCTTCAAAAATTTACTACGCAAATCAAGCTCACAACTCCACTCACACATATGTCATATATACATTTATGCAGCCGAGCTGCAGACTGTCGGCTGTTCTGTGCGTATTCTGGCTGCTGCTGCCTACATATATAGTTATACTGATGAATGCTGTTGCAGACATGAGACGCTGCAGTTTACCTTACCCTGAACCGGTTACCCTGTGTATGTACATACGCGACATATGGGTTCGGTTGTGTTGGTAGTCTGTCAAATGTCGTTGCCTCGGTGGCCCGCTATTTTTCCGTCCAACACGAAAAGGCTAGACGGCGTTTTTGCTACGATAGCCTCGGATTTCAAAACATCTCCATGAGAGAACGATAACGCGAGGTCTTCAGAAAGACCACGCAAGCGAGCTGCAATAAAAATATGCCTGCTTTTTCCTCAGGCGGTTTCGGCGAGCAGATTGAGGTTAGATTTGTGAATAGCGTCCCTTTTTTACCTTCTTCAGTGCTTGTGTACAACGAAGTGATACAACTTGTGATTGTTTTTGCTTCTGTGTTTTGCAGGAATATCAGGTGTTGAACTTGCTAGGAAAGGGCGGCTTCGCCAGCGTCTACAGAGCAAAATGCCTCCGCACGGGCATGGAAGTTGCCATCAAAATGGTAAGTCAAACTCGCGCCTTTGGAGCAAGCAGGCAGTGAAAACACTTGAGGGTGGAAGGACACTTGTTGGCAGTCAATGTGATTTAGCCACTTTTGATTTGCAATTTAATAACAGAAAACATGAATGATACAACCAATGGCCATGTTTACATTTTTTATAAAATTATTATGAATTGAAATATATCAATGAAAATGTTTATCAGATCATTGTTTTGTTCTATTGTAATAGAATAATCTATAGTTAAAATTTAGATGTTTCATTAAAATTTTTTTTCAATGAATTGAATTCTTTAGGCTTACTATTTGTTATTACTTTTAAATAATTTGTTTTAAATATGTACACATTGTAGAAATATGAATAATTATATAATGTAGAAATATAAAAATATTTGTAATTATAGACAATAAATTATCAAGACTGTTTAATTATAATTAGGTTCAAATTTCTTGCCTAAAACTTAAACTACAGACAAAAAATAACGTATTGTAATTGTAAAGTACTTTCAAAATAATTTTAATTGATTATTAAATGTTTACATGAAATTATTCAAGTAATTGTTCTTATTGTGCTTTTAAGATCGACAAAAAACTGATGCAAGCAGCCGGGATGGTGGGTAGAGTGAGGCAAGAAGTCGGCATTCATTCCAGACTGAAACATCCTGCAGTCTTAGAACTATATACTTTTTTTGAGGATCAAAATTATGTTTATTTGGTTTTGGAATTATGTCATAATGGAGAGCTGCAACGGTATCTCAAGGAACAGGGTTCTCGAGCACTTTCAGAACAAGATGGTTTGTAATTTTCATTATTAACCTGTTGAGAATGAGGATATAAAATCACTGAGTAATTGTTCCAAAACTTATATAGAATTTATTTTTCGTTAACAATTAAGGAAATTCTGCTATAAAAATTTTGTTCATTTTTTAGCTTTTTTGTTTTCAATATTGAGCTTATGATGACTTTTAATCTACACAAGTAAAGAAAAAGTTTATTATGATCTTTCGATTAATATTAAGAAATTTTGAGATCATTGTACAAAAACTCAAGATGGTTTGTAATTTTTATATGATAAGGACATGTGCTAGAATCGGAAAGATTTCTACCTTACCGATTTTTGCATTTAACGAAATATATAAAGATGAAGATTCATTTTTGGAATAAACTCTCGGTTAGCACCTCAGAAATGATGTAAACATTATGTAGTTCCAGTTTTATAAAATTCCATCCACAGTTCACAGAGATATTTTCATTGAAAATTCAGATGGCAAAATCTCTGAATTATAAATGAAATACATAATGTTTATATCATTACCGAGGTACTGTCAGAGAGTTTATTCGAAAAATTAATCTCTATCTATATATATTTCATTTCATATAAAAATCGGTAAGAATCTTTCCGACCCTAGCACATCTTAACGAGAAGCCGGACGAGTATAGTTGCGAAGTTTACGGTTTCATACTTTTTTCACTCAATTTTCAATATTTTAATATTTTGCAAGTTGAGTCTGAGTCTGTGAACTACAAAGAATTGGGCTCAACTCGAAAAATGTTAAAATATTAAAAATTGAACGAAAAAAGTAAGAAACTGTAATCGTCGATAACTATGCTCCTCCGGCTGAACTATTTGGGAATCTTTACAGCCCAATTATTTACAAATATATTAGTTTTGTAATTTAATTTTTAGTGAAATCATTCTTTCAGCTGGACGCATTATTCAGCAAGTAGTACAGGGTCTACTATATCTGCACTCTCATCAAATTCTTCATAGAGACATGTCCTTATCAAATTTACTATTAACTCGTGATATGCAAGTTGTAAGTACTATTTATACAGACAAGTTTCACAATCTAGTGAAAAATTATAAAGTGAATGACACATTAAAATTATTTTTATATTTAGAAAATAGCAGACTTTGGACTTGCAACACAGTTGTCTCGTCCTGACGAAAAACATTTAACAATGTGTGGAACACCTAATTTTATATCTCCAGAGGTAAGTCATCAACACTTTTTGCTTCCGAATATAGTTGATGAAATGATTGATCTTAATAATCATATTTTTATAGGTTGCAACAAGATCTTCACATGGTTTGGAGGCAGATGTGTGGAGCTTAGGTTGCATGTTGTATACACTATTAGTTGGCAAGCCACCATTTGACACAGAAGCTGTTAAAAGCACCTTGACTCGGGTAGTAATGGCTGATTACATAATGCCTTCACATTTATCTGACAGTGCACAGGATCTCATAGATAGATTACTTAAGAAGAATCCAAAGGATAGGATACGGTTGCGCGATATTATTAAGCATCCATTTATCACATCTCAAGAAAAATATCGACAAAATGTAAGATTGTTTTTACTAAACATGCAATAAGTTTTTAATATTACATACATAAAAACAAATTTAGATTATTGCCAAAAATTAATTCCATTTTAATTGATAAGGTAATTGAAAATAAAGAAAGTAAAGTAATTATATTATCAGCAAATATATAATTATTGACCATTACTAATCAAAATTTAAAGGAACTATTTTTTGTATTAAGCAAGATTTAATTGATTATAGTAAAGCAATATTGAAGGAATGCTTTGCTTTTTTCCTTGCATCAGCATACATTTGAAAAAATGAACAGTGAAATATATTTCAAGAGCTTTTGAGATATCAATATTTTAAATTATTTAGAATTGAATTTAACATGTGAAATCCAATTTAGTTACAGGAAAAACAAGGTTTTACACGTTTATCTGGTGATACCTTGGACTCAGGCCTCGGTCGAACTTTGTCCTCTTGCGGTCGACCACGAATACGTTCACGTTCCGAAGAGAGAGTCAGCAGCAACCAACTGATTTATAACGGCTTTGGTACAGCAATAAGCGCCAGAAGTGAGCCTCTTATGGAGCCTACTTCTTCCAGTTTGCATGGTTCCTACCATATGAGGTATATCGACAACTGTACATACATGTAAAGTGTATACATACACTTTATTCAAAGTTTTTAAGTTTTAGTTAATCTTTTGAAGACTGATTTTCATAAATTTGATGTCATTTAAAAATATTATAAAGGGATGTCAAAATTTAGCCTTTAAAATTGTGTAAATGTATGCAAGTTTTTATACAAAAAATAATATAGAAAATATTTGAATAGGTATTCAGGACATCAGAAAGAGGACAGAGAGGACTCGGTACTCGCAGGCATTCCGCAGCCGCCACCGCCTCGTGGCAGCCAGGTCTTTTCGCAGTGCGAGTCTATGTCCGGGGGCAGTAGGCACCAACGTAGAAATGAAGAACAAGAAGATGAAGTTGACCCTCCACCACCTCTACTACCAGTACCTGCTGTACGATCACGTAGTAGTCATCGGCAGCCAGAGGAGAAAGGGCCCAACGACTCTGAAGAGGTCAATAAAGATTTTAATTTTATGAAAATTTAATTGAATCGCTATTTTAAAATATCAAAATCTATTTCTAGCAAAACTTTGTTACAATTTTTTATTGATAAACGTTATTATAATTTATGTTATAAATAAATTTTAGCCTACGGGTGGAAAAATGCAGGTACCGCCCTTGAATTCGACACGACTTCAACCAACTCGACATCGAACAAAAAGTGCCATACTCACTATTTTACACAGCGGTGAAGTTTGCATTGAATTCATGAAGCGGAGAAACAATATAGTAAGTTTTTTTAATTTTACGATTAATGCCTGTTCAAGAAATATCATGCTTATTTAAATATTATATAAATAATGCAATTATCTCTTAAACCAACCCGTAGATACCTTCGTGGTACACCTCGGACACCATGCGATCTTTTTTTTTTCTTTTTTTTTTCTTTTTTTTTCTTTTTTTTTCTTTTTTTTTTTCAAAAATGCTTAAATAGGTATTTGAAAACTTTTGGAACACTGTGTGCGTGTGTGTGTGTATGTATGTATACCTGGGTATCTCGAGAACGCATGATCAGATTTCAAGGTATAAATAGTTGTTTTACTCTGTTTTTTTATCGCATGAAGTCGGAAAAATAAATTTTAAGATTCATTGATTCTATTTTGTTTTATTGCAGAAAATTGTTTTTTAATTTTTAGTTTTTTAACTTTTTGTTGAGGGAAGTTTAATGTTTAATAAACTTACAATATGCGTTAAAAAGAGCATTAAATTACCTCCAATTTGAAGTATTTTTTTTAAATTCATTGCGTCGTTCTTTTGTTATTTCGGAAAATGTAATTTTTTAAAAATATGGTTATAACTTTAAAATTTCTTTATTAATCATTATGAAACTTTACTCAATTTTATAGATTATCATTAGCATGAATCTGTTAAATTTTCAGGAATTAATATTTTATATTTTTTTTAGAAATTAACAATATTTTGAAATAAAATCGGTTTTCTATCAGATTCGATAACAGGTATAAAACTGCTCAAATATTTTCAAAATTTTATATATAAATAGCATTTTTATTCCTTGAGAGCTGTATATTTTTTATGTGCATTTGGTTAATAAGTTTTGAAGATATTTCAATTTTTCTGATTTTTAAGATTTTTTTTTCAAATAGTTAAATTATTTACTTTATTTATAAATTATATAATAAATGTATATTAGAAAAAACATTAAGTTAAAGGAAGCTAATTGTTACAAAATAATTCTTTCCACTTAATATAACTCTTATGTAAATTCGTAAAATGATTTTTTGCTTTTCGTGTGAATAAGAATTTAAATCCGTATAAAACATTGATTTAAAAAATAATTCGACGCAAGTGCCACAATGAATCCAGCTCGCGGATTACGTGATATCATTTTCGATCTAAAATTGCTTCCCACGCATTCCATTTTTGATGGCCGAGAACTCCAGCACATATTATCCAACAAAATTTTGAATGCTTTAAAATTCTACAAATGAGCTCTATAATCGAATTTCAATTTTCAAGTAAAAATGTACAAATTCTTCTGGTGTCATTTTGCCACCACGATGATACATACGTAATAGTTATTTTACGGCGGTAGCTAAGGGCTAAATAAATATAAGTAATCAGAAAATGATATTATTTATTTATTTAACCAGGATAAAATACATTACATTACATTGCATTACATTATGAATACTGAAATAGCCGATCTTCAAGATTCAGATTTAAAGACCAACATTTAGTCTGTTATTAACAGTATCATCAGCATTTAAGGGGACTTTTACTTTCTAAATTGAAAAAAAAATAGACAACTTTTACATATTAAAAAAGAAAAACTATTTTATTCATAATTATAATTTTTTCATACATTGTTAACAATGTTTTAAGGTGTACAAAAAAATTATTTTTTGGCACTTTTAATTACTTTTTACCACTGCAGAGGGCGTCTTTTAAAAGATGCATTTTAATTTGCGGGACAGTTTTCTGCCTTCCTGTAACAAATTTATTTAAAATTGCAACGTGATTCAATTCATGAGACTTGAAACTAAACAATAAACCTTTAAAAAGCTAATTTTTTTATATTTCTATGGCCTTTACACGCGATTTTATAAAAAGTTCGAAAAAACGCCTGTTTTGGGGAGGAATTTACCTCTGTACTAAAAAAGTGGGGTGGTTTTTTTACTTTTTAGAGGTTTATTTACTAGTTGTTTGTATAAAATATCAAAAAAATTTTGATTTACTGAGATTGGCTTAGTAGATTTTAAGAAAAACGTCTCCCAGATTTGAAAAACGTGATTTCGAGAAAAACGCGTTTAAAGTTTCTTTACTATAATTCTGTCTTACGTAGGTACCATTATAAATACAGCTATAGCTTTCTTTCCGTTTCGAATTTCTTAATAAAATTTTAGTGCAGTATTTCTATGATACTAAGGAACATTTTTACGTAAAAAAAAATCGATTTTTTGAATATTTAGAAAATTTAGAAAAGTAAAAGTCCCCTTAATAGGATAGGATTTTTTGGCATACTAGCTAGAAGATTAATCACGTATAATATGATATATGTTATAAATATATTAAAATTTAAAGTGAACATTCTTTCTATAGCATAAACAAATGAGTATAATTAAAAATATTTTTAAGTATACTTAAAAATGTAAGAATATAAAATAATGTACTTTCCTATTCTTTTTTGCAGGAGAAAATAAGCGAAGTGTGCAGGATATCAAGTGATGGTTTGCGTATAATCTTGTATAAACCGACGGAAGTGTTGGAAGCGGGAAGTCAACCGCCACCATTGCCATCGCGCGGGGCTGATAGTATACACTCTTATGAGAGTCTGCCAGTGAAGCATCACCGCAAATACTTGTATGCAGCTCGCTTCATCAGCCTCGTTAGAGCAAAAACTCCCAAAATCACTCTTTACACCAACAAAGCCAAGTGCTTGTTCATGGAGAACGGCCCACATCCGGATTGTGAAACTTGGTTTTATGATGGTATGAAGGTAAGGTCAAATTTCGTATTATTACTTTCTAAGCAAGACCACTTTATGATTTTTATCTACCCAAATAGTATCAAACTCAAAAATTTACATAATTTTATAAAAAATAAGTTTTTATCATAATAAAAACCGTTCCAACCATTGTACGGTATGCGAGGATATATGTACGGAATATCTGAGTTAAGCGATTATCTTCGTGGTTTTTGATGGATTGTTAATATAATAATTATAAGAAAGTCGCTATCATATTTTCATTGCGATTTCCTTAATCGAAATTCTAAAAGCAGTGTGTCTTTTATCAGGTAACACGCGTCGATGAAGTGATAAAGATAATAGAAAAATCAGGCCAATCATATGTAGAGGGTGAGATGCCGCAGCAGCTCGAGGAATACTACGATCACTATTCAGACTGCTATAAGCGCTGTTTACTACTAGATTCAGCACTCGCTTCATTGGAAACCGCTACTGGTCACATGTACTTCCCTGCAATAATTGGTCGCAAACCGGTCGCGCCCCTCAGTGATGCGACTCCGCCTCTACAAGGCAAAGAAAACTTATCCCGTGATCCAATTAGTCCTCCAGTGGTAATTTAATATTTTAAATTTGAGGAATGGGTGTATCTTTGTCCATGAATTTCATTATATATATATATATATTACAGATGCCTTCATTCGATGCAACCTGTTCAATGGTTTCAACAGTGAATTCACGCTCAAGGAGATCAAATTCTGTTAGAGTATCGCAATCAAAAACAAACAAAGTCAATGTACCTGGAATTGGTACAGCACTTCAATTGCCTTCTGGCGATATTAGGGTCGACTATAAAGATGGTTCCGTCCTTACAGTAAGATTATTTTTTATTTATTTCCTTTAATGCATAATTGCTTTATTCTATATGAAAGCTTGTCATTCTTCAATTGCAGGTAACTCCACAGAATTATGGTGGTGGAATAGTTTATGAGAGTCCAAATGGCAGTATTTTGCGATTTAATCAAAATCAGCACCAGAGCGCAGAAATGCCATCAATAGTCAGGGAAAAGCTTCGCTATTTGCCCAATATAGTTAAGCTTCTCGTGCAACCTGCTCACAAGAGCATACGATAGTAAAAGAAAAAAAAAAGCATAAAAAAGGATCCCAAATGTAATTTGTAAGATATATATAAGCACGAAGGTTTAAAAAATTAAGGATGCATTTTTGTACTTTTCTATCTTTTACTTCTTTATATAAGGACACATATATCTTTAAGTAGATATTGATACTAATAATATTATATAGAGATAATATACTTTATTTTTGCTAGTAACGTACAATAAAGACGTACATAATGTATACTTTCTTCTCTCTTCTTGTAAGTTTTAATTAAGTCGTTTGAAAAACTCCTTTTTGATGTAAAAATATTTTGTATATTTTTACATTATTAATGCTTTTAAATTACTTACAACTGCATTATAATTTATTATAGCAAAAATAATTCCTCCAAATTTACTTTTTTATTATTTGCTGAAAGATTGAAAAAGTATTCCGAGGACATCACTTACAGTGTTTTTTTTATTTATTTTTTTTTTTTTTTTAAACAATGGCAAACACTTAACATTTGCAACTTTGTAATAAAATCGTAAGAATGAGTTAGAAAGCAATATTGTACATAATATATGAGTAATTTTTTAGAAGGATAGAAAAAAAATTTCTATAAAGTAGAAGATTTCTAAAGCATTTGTTGAGTGTATTATTTTTAAAAAAATTAAAATTATATGTGCAAAGATGAAGTGAACGAGATCCCTTGAACTCTAGGATAAATAAGTTAAAAAACTATTTTCGTTCATATTGGCACGTATTTTGTCGCTACCCAAGTTCTTCATAAAGCATAATGGCGAGTGGATAATTTCTGCAAAGATCTTCAGTAATATTTTAATATAAAGTATATGATTGTCAAAATAAACACAAAAAAGAAATAGAATTGTTCACTCATTAATCATTGTCATTTGCATGAAATCATATTGAACTATTGATTTACCAAGGAAAGAATGTCTTCAACAAACATGAATTTATTTGACGTTCTTGATTAATATTTTTTTTATTATTTTCTCTTCTGTAAAGATATTTTTTAATAATAATAATTGTGTATTTCTTATGCATAGATCTTTTAGTAATTAGCGTTTTAAAAAAAAAATTTAACGTTAAGTTAAAGCTAATTTCCTTTTTTTTTTGCAACTAAAAAAATTGAATCCATAATTTACAAAAATAAAAAAAATTAATAAAAATTTACTTTTAGTTTGAAAATTTTTAAAACAACAATTTTTATTTTAAATTTTTATAAGGAAACATCAATATTGAAAATATTAATAATCTTTATTCACTTTTAAAATTTATGAATTCGTTATTTAAGTTCAATCATAAATATGCTAGTTATATTGCAATGGCTTATAACTGACAAGAAAAATTATATAAAACTTTTATTCCAAATAAGCAAACATAAAAAATGTACACTTTTAATATAATTTTAAATCCATTGCATTGTAAATCCAAATCATACATTTTTATAATATATAATTTTACACTTTATTAATTTCTATTGAAGTTAATGACTTCAACATAAAGTATTTGTAAATTAATTTTCTATATGTAAAATATAATTCAATTATTTAAAGATTTTATTGTTTATTCATCTGCTATTTTTGATTCATTAAAATATCTTATTCTTAACAATTAAACATTATAAATAGATCAGTAAAGTTTTCCTTTATTATTATGCAAGCTTAATAAATTATCTGAAACCATTAAATTTGCCTACTGATAACTTAAAAATCGAAAACAAATGATACAAAGAAGAGCTGTTTATCAAATGCACAACAGGTTGAATAAAAAAATTTGATCTGTTGCTCGAATAAAATCATTAACGACAACAGAAATAATACGTTAAACAAAAAGAATGCAGTCTCAATTTCAAAGTGTGCAACCTGAATTGTGCCTCCTCAAGAGGGAATTCAGCTGTGAGCACTTGGACCTTTCATTCAATTTCATTCGTGCAAAGGAGAAAGAGAAGAAGCAGAGGAGGAAGAGAGACGATAAAGCAGAAGGAGCGACGAGCAATTTGGCATGTAGGAAGGCCTCCAACTCTCTTTCAATCGTCGAGACGAGACAGAATGAGAAAAAAAGAGAACAAGAAGGAAAGAAAATGTAAGAGGGACTACAGAAGAGGTGTCTTTTCAATGAACTCGAGCGAGAGCGTTTGCTAGTACCGGGAGACTTGTTTTTCCGGGTCGACATGAAAGCAAGCTTCTATACTTGTGTGTTGATTTCACACAAACATTTTTTTCCCTTCTTTCATTTTTACATTCAGATATGGGGTATTACGAGCTTAGCCGTTTCACGAGCTGCTTTTGATCGTGTACTTCATTTGATGAATGTATTGTCGAGAATAAGGTTGTTGAACTAAATTTTATTTCTACATTTTTAAACGCAGTTTTAGCAAATAGTATAATTTTAGTGCTTAAAATATTCAGTAAGTAATTAATCGAAAACATTGAGTTATGTGGGTTTAATCAGTTTGACTTTTGAAGCTAAATATTTTATTTTTGTTTTGTAAAAACGTAAACTACGGCTATTTTTACGAAAAATTTTCGTAAAATATTCGACATGCTAATTAAATTATATCTTGTGCATTTTAAGTAGTAGTTCTATTTAAAATTTAGCGAATGTTTCAGTAAATGAAATATTTATTCTGAACGTACTTTTGACAGTATCTGCGAAAGTACCTTCAATTGTTACGAAGTCGATTATAACATCCCCTTCAAAAATTATCAATACCATCCGATTACGTACTTTCGCACGATTTATAGATACTTTAATCAATCACTGTGCTAACTGATTAAATTTTTTTAATCTTTTTTAAGAGTGCATAGTGTATAAGTTTAAAGCAGCGAATCTAATATCTTCTAATATTATTAAACGTTATGAATTTCTTTTTGAAACGAACTAAATTTTCTGGGTATTAAGATATTAATAATGAAAGGTATATGACCATGGCACCTTAAATAGGTCAATCTACGCACTTAATTGACCCAGAATTGGACTTAATTTGCAGTATTTAAATTCTTTCCTGTTTTTGTGTTTAGTCTTGACTTGTAATATCTCACCCGAGATTGAATAACACTTCCTTGTCCATCACGCAGCGAAAAAGTATATGTATACACGTTTACTTAGCGCTCGTCGACAATTCGGTGACGGAACAGAGAAGATAAGTTCATAAAGTCGGTTGATGCGCTCACCGGGCTCACGTGACCCAGACGCGTTAGCGTTACAGTCTTTCCCTTCTGGCAGTCCGGTATAGATATATAAGTATACAAGTATACATACAAAAGCCTTTCCCGCGCAGATGAACTCTCTCCCGCGCGCGCATCCGTCTCGCGGCTGCGGAAGCTACGCGCGTAGATTGTGCCCAGAAATCATGCCGCGCGATACTGCAGCAGAACGACGGGGAAAAAGAGCGACAGTGAGCCCCTGACCCCGAACGGGATGCCTCAGAAGTCAGACTGACCGTTTACGGTCTTGCCGAGTTACTTTGCAGCGCTGATGCCGTCGCGGTATACTTATATATACCTATTGTCGACTGGATTAGTACTTTAATTAGGGAATCCGGGGTTTTTCAAGCCTAGCAACATAAAAGTATATACTTTATGAATGATGTAAGCCATTCTTTCATTCGGAAATGCTACGTTTATTTTTATGCGCAGCGATGGTGAACTTTTATAACCAGGGGCGGGTACAAAGGAGGCCCCGGAGGATATACATAAAAATGAAATATTTAAAAGCAAAAAGCGATAGAGGTAGACCAGAGCCATGTAGAACGAAAATAATCTTATTTTATTCGATAACAGTTTTAGTATCAAAAAAAAAGGTTCTCCGCTTTTAACACCTAATAACCCGATTCTCTCGTTAAGAAAGTTCCCCGAGCGTTATATTTTAAATTTAACTATAAAAAATCATTTAAGTAAAATCTAGGCTTTCACACCTAATAGTCCGCTGCTTTTGAGTTGAGTAATTCAACGTCAAAAAATGTTCTCCGATCGTTATATTTTAGATTCAACTAAATAATAAACAAATTAAGTAAACCTTATAGGCTTTTACACCTATAATAGCCTGATTAAGCATCTTAACGTCAAACAAATATTCTATGAACATCAGCTTGTAAATACAAATGAATAAATAAAATGAATAATGTGAAACAAATTTCTTTTATCGTTACATTTCAGATATACAACAATAGATCAGAAATAAATTATGTAAATCCTATACGTTTTTATACTCAGTAACCCGATCATGCTATCAAGCAGAACATAATTTCATCGCGAAATGAAATTCTCTGATAATCGTATTTGGTTTAAACTAAATAAAAAAATAACACTCTTTTACTCTCTAAACTCGGGCCTATTGAATTGAGCTTTTAAGATATGACAATTAGAGAATCACTTTTATGTTAAAATCGTCAATTTCAGAGACAAGAGTTTAGAGAGTTAAGGCCTAGGGTTTACTTAATTTATTTTTATCTACTTATATCTTAAAAAAATAGTTATCAGAGAAAACCTTTTTTTTTTATGTTAAAATGTTCGATTCTAGAGCCTCGGATCATTAACTGTAAAAGCGTAGGGTTTACTTAATTTATTTATTACATATAGTTGAATCTAAAGTATTAAAACCAGAGAATCTTTTTTTATGTTACATACTCAACTCGAGTGAGTCAGGTTATTAGGTGTAAAAAGCCTAGGGAATTAACTTAATTGATTTGCTTAATCTAAAATATAACCATTGGAGAAATGTTTAATGTTTAGCTCGAAAGCGTCGGGTTATTAGGTATATTATTATGCCGTGTAAAAGTCTAAGGTTTACTTAATTTATTCATTATCTTGTTGAATGTAAAATATAATCATCTGAGAACATTTCTTCGACATTAAAATACTCATCTAGGGAGAGTCGGATTATTAAGTGTAAAAGGCTAGCCTAGAGTTTAATTCATTTTTTATCTACTTATCATTGCTTTTAAAAGCTGACAGTCAGAAAATATTTTTTTTTGTGTTCAAATGAATAACTTGAGACCATCGAGTTATTGAGCGTAAAAGCTTTGGGTTTACTTAATTTATTTTTTATATAAAATCAAGATGGCCGATTTATGTATAATAAATCCCTTCAAAAAATTGTTCCCTCTGTTTTTCCTCTAGGCCGCTAGATCTAGATCCAGAGGGAATCCTTATAATTTGGCAACACTGACTCAATTGAAGCAATTAAGTCCTAAAGGGACTACTTATTATTTATTTAACTTTCGACGCTATAACTGTTTATGTAAACGTCCTAAAAAATATTATTTATTTATATTTCTCTATATTTTATGCATATATATTTATGTTTGTTTGATTTAATATTTATGTATCATTCTAATTTAAACAAAAAGACATAATTTTTTTATAATTTATTTTTTTTTTCAATTCACTCTTTCACTTTCGCCTCATAAAATCAGGGCTGGATCCGTTCCCATTTTACCTCAAACTTGTGTAAAATTGCGGATCGATAAAGGGCCGTTACTCTTTTTCTTTTTTTTCTAATTTCATAAGCTATTAAGTAACAAGTCATAAGCTTTTTTTAGTTTTTTTCTATTATTTAAAACTACTCTATTATATTAGGTATTAAGGTTATAAGTACAGTTCCTGTTTATTACTCGATGTGTAGGTAGTCAGTAAAATATAAATCATCTTACTATCAGATAAATCAAATACGTATAAAAAAAATAAAGTTCAAGGCTGACAATAATATAAAAAAGTAAAGGATTATTAAATATATATATATATTAATGTTAATGTCTTAATATATAGCTATTAAAATTATTGGATCAAACACTTTTTTGTCTTTTATAAAATCCTATATATAATTATCACTCCAAATCTTTAAGTGATAATTATAGTTTAGTTTTAAATGATAATTAAATTTTTTTTGACAATTATAATTTTAGTTTTAAATTCTTGCAATTTCAAGTATATTTTATCAATGTTAAGATTCAGTAGCATTTAACATATATTTCATGAAAATTGTTTTATAAAATTATATATACTTAAATGAATGTAGTACTTATTTTTTATTATTTCGATCTATTCACAGAATCTTATTTTAATAAATGAAATAAAGAAGTTATTTCGCATAACAATGGGCAATTGTTTTCTACTAAAATAACGCAATGTTATTTTTAATTATGAATTTTTATTCTTCATATAACATTGCCTAAAATGTGTACTAAAAAAGAAATAAACGTAGATAGCTATTAATACGAGCTGTACAAGACGAATATTAATTCTTTATTTCGTGACTAAAAGTTTAGTACAGTCGAGTCATGTTTATTCCGCGAAAGTTAGTTTCGTAATCGATATGAAATGCTTCATATAACTAAGGGAGAATGTCAACGACATACGGTACACTTGGCCCTCGCAGGGGAAAAAAGAACCTGCAAAAGTGCAAAACCTATACCACTCACATGCATGCATAAGTAGTTGTACACCGAGTATAGTAAGACGTCGTCTCGCCCCGAGACTTGTCGAGTATTGTCCTGTCACGCAAGTATCTATATATACTCGTACACACTGTACGTATACTGAGTGTTGAATTTCCCTTGCCTCATTTCCAATGCATGGTCAAAAAATAAAAGTTCGCTTAATGATACATAATTATATAGGAAAAAGAGCCGTTGATTTAAAAAGTTCTTTCCCCAATTCTTTCGCAATTTTATGGAAACTTTTTCAGCTGTTGAAGTTTTATATGTGATGTAAAATTTTATATTTTCTGGAAATACATTTCTCCGTGTAAGCAAGTCTGTCATTGGTGAATTCCCGCATTTTTTTTTTAACGAGTATCGACTTTTTCATTAGCAGAGACTTTAGACTTTCAACGGGCAATCAATCGATACTTTTCAAGAGAAAATAAACGTATGGTATATACAAAGCAAAAATCGATGTTAGCTACTTCGTGCAGAAACTATTGAGTGCCTGTAACGGCAAATAATCACCGATCGAAATATAAATTACTTTCTCTCCTTTAGTACAAAAAAAGAAGTCCGGTTTTCGCTCGATGACACCGAAGACTCTTTGAATATATTTCTTGACTCCTTGTCTTCTAAAATGAATCATAGCGGTGTAGGTACATTTTGCAGTGACCTTAAACCTGCGATAATACAAACATCTCGTTTGTGTAAATTAATATTTGTAAACCTATTCGAATTATTAGAAAATTTTCAATTTATTTATTCTATTTGTTTATTACTATCTAACAAATGAACAATTTGACACTGATATTATAATAATTTGATAACTGAAATTTTATTTGAAAATTGCTAAAATGAAAATTGAAATATATTTTGTAATTATATTTAAATATTTTACACGCATCGTTTGTGAATATTTACTTATAGGTATATTATTACTTAAATAGTAAATAAAAGTATATATTTACTTAAATGAATATTTACTTATAGGTGACAAAAAATTGTTACGATCAATTAAATAATCGTCCGTATTAGTCGGCATATAAAAGTGACACAGTGTAATGAAAAATAAAGGTGAAAAGCAAGTATAAGGTACTATACAAGCTGTATGAAGTAACTCGACTTAGCTCCACTGCACTGCAGTAAATATCAGGTCTTATCGTATCTTATTAGACCGGAGCATCGTACTTATATTACACTTATATAGTTGAGCGTAGCACGCGCATTCACAGGTGCAGCTTTTCATAATCCGTCCGTATCAACTGCCCGCTCGCGCGAGTGCGCCATCTTGGATTCCCCTCAAACCTCGAGTCCGCCGAGTCCGCGAGACTCGGTTGCGTTGCCTACCACTTACACAAACAACTGGAAACAGGTACACTATATACGTACTACACATCGTCGCACAGTACGGAGTGCTATGGACTGAGCATCGCAAAGATAGGATACCTTTCTCCCATTCTCTCATTCGTTTCCGACGCCTTCTGCCAACAGGTATTATGAGCGATTTCAAAATAAGAGAACATCGCAAAAGGACGTCGCTGTGATAGTGTGATTGATCGACGTAAACAAAAGAGGACGTGCGTCGTCGTGTATTCGTGTCGTGCACAGTTGCACACTGCACGCACACACACACTCGCACGCCACAACGGCCCAATTTTAGAGGGCGAGCACAGAGACGAGAGAGAGAGAGAGAGAGAGAAAGAAAGAGTGAGTACAATATATACATATACTCAGTCCCGGGAAGAGGAGTGTGCTATAAACGAACGAAGCGCGCGCGACGAGGTGTGTGCATAACATCACGCAGGATTAGAGGCGAGGAGAGCGATAGAGCACAGGGCAGTTACTCGCGGCCTAACCTTCGGACGGTGCGCGTGATACACACTTGTCCCAGGAGGAGGTCGACGGACCAGCAGAGGAGCCAAGAAGCAGTGACTGTAGTTGACTCCAGACTCGCGGAGCCATGGGTGAGTCCATGTGCCGTTGTATATGACTGCACTAAGCAGTCGTTCGAGTCTGTTTCATTTTTTTTTCTTCTCTTCCTTTTGTTTTGGGTCACTGCTTTTGTGGAATATTCGTTTAGATATTTGTAATATTGTGGAAATGGTTGTTGCTCAATTGCAGTACAGTACTGATTATATACATTGCTCAATTAGTAATCTATCACTTTTCTTAAGGGTTTCACTTGTTTATATGGGGAATGCAACATATGTTTACCTGCATAATAAATACGTTTTTATTGTTTATAATTTTACTTAACTGAATTAGCAATGAGTTAATGACAAAATTGAATGGTTTGCGCTATACTGCTTGATTTACAGAGTTTGCCAAGGACTTCTGTTTTTTTATTCATGGTTGTCGAAGGGAAAGATTGCTATGGCAACTCTTGGAATGCTTCATTAAGTATTAAATAAAGCAGCTACTGGATAAAATTCAGAATAGTAAATTATGGAGCTGTACAAGTAATTAGTTTTAAAGATTTTAAAATTAGTACAGGGTGTTTACTTTGTTTATTTGGAAAACTTTAACTGATTCAGACTTACTCGTAATAATTATATAGAGATAAGATTGAGAATTAATTTTTAGATTAGAGAAAAATTTTTTTTCTTTACTGCCTTGAATTAAGAATTCCATTAATTGAATGTTGACTTAAGGAACATAAGATTCACTAAAGAGCTTTTGTTTGTTTATTAAATTTAATTGCTAGCACACTAGTAATTCTAAATTAATTTTGTTTAATGTAAATATCTTTATCTAGTATGAACAAAATTATACTTTGATTACTCTTAAACATTATTTTATGATTATCAAATTGATTAAAAAAGGAATTATGAGATTAGAATATAATATTTCTAAAAGATTATTTCATTTTTGATTAAAGTTATATCGCTATTGAGTAACTAAAAGTATCATTGGCACAACGTATCCAAATATGAACATATTCTTGTGTTCATTTAGAGTAATCATTTAAATTAATTAGAATTTGTAAATTTCATAATTTTTTTTTAAGTTGAATGGATCATGGTTGTTTTATGTTAATTATTTTTAATATTTTTTATGAAATAAATTTTGACCAACCTATTGCTTTCAAAAATAGGTCAACAATTACTTTACAATCTCATACATAGATTCATTAACATAAATCACTAAATTGCTCAATTTACGTATTACATAAATCAAACTGATTCACTATTCGGTTTTTATATAACATTTATTGTATCTATTGTTACAATGTTTATTCTATTTTAATTTTTTGTATCAATTGAACATTCAAACAAAAAAATTTTCAATAAAAATGGCTTATATTCAAAAATCTTGGACTGTAAAAATTAATATAAAACAATTATTTTTATTGAAATTAAAAAGATTAACTTATCATGCAATCAGGGTCATCCTTTTAATCCTTTCCCGGCAATCAATTTACTTCACCTTCTTCATATGAGAAGATTACCCTATCTACACCCTTAGATAATTTCAATAAGTCTCTCATTGCATATTGCAATCTGTCACACTTGCATATTCACAAATGAATCACATACACTTTTATTCAAGTACTACTTTTCTTAAGGGTAAAGCATAGTCTAGGCTCTGTAAAAATAAAATTTACTAATTCTTTGTTATTAATGTTTTCTATCAGCTGAATCATCTTAATTTTACTATTTTTTTTTAAATCAATTTTTTTTACAAATACCACTATGACAAATGAACATAAATTCTGAGCATAAATGAAAGTAAAATAATATAATTAACTTGACACTTTTATAGTTATAAAGTAGAAACAAATATTATTAAAAAGTAGTCATTTTTTAATAAGCAGTTTCAAAAATAATAAATTAAAAATCTTTTTGTTAATGTTTTATAAAAAACAAAGTGTAAATGTTCATGTAAACCAGCCTTAACTTCAACCATGAATAATATATCTTTATTTTTGTACCTACTGTTACATTTATTAATGCATCAATGTGGTATGAAAGATTGAAAGATTTCTACTAAGTAACAGTGACATAAATGTTAATTGTTCTAATCGGCAATGAATGCAGTTAGAATAAATTAATTATAAAGTGAAGACTACTAATAGCTACCAGGAGAACAGAGTTGAGGAAGAGTAAACACAAGTGCCTTAGCAGATGATCAACTGAGAGATAATGTGTAATCTTATCAAAGATTCCTGGAAAGTGTACAGTATTAGTCAGCAGTTAGCTTCTCATATATCGACAGTCCAGTGACTCGTGCAGATCTCTACTCTGTGGCACATTCTTTTTCATATGCTGTGAATGAATGAGTTACTCTTTGAAGTGGAAGTGTTTTTACAACAATAATGGTTAAACGTATTCAGGAAAGGGCATGCGAGATGCCTTTAAGGCAGAAATTTTCAAGTGCAATCAGTGTTGATAGATTTTCAGAATACAGTTTGCATGCTGATACTGTGGGAAATTACAGGCCTAGTGAGTTTTTGCTAGTTAAAAATTAGGTTATGAATTAAGATTGTGCTATAATAAAGCTTAAGAAATGTGTATCTATGAGTAATTGCATATATTTTTTATGAATAATATCATTTTGTAATTTATTTTTGAATAGCAATAATTAATCAAATATAACTCATGATTTGAATTATTTTTTTCCAGCTTTGAAGAATATAATTAATCAAAATATTACATTTCCATTAATTATAGAAAATTATTTAAACTGATTTATGTATTACTTGATTTTCATTACTTAATCACCTTACAATTTTTTTTTATAAATGTTATCTACTGCTTACTATAAAAATTGATTACATGTGGATAAGACTTTCAATAAAACTGAGTAAATTTTAAAATAAAATATTGTATATCTATGAAATAATTGTTTAAACTCAATACAAATTTATTACATGAAATTTTATTTAAGCAGTTACCTCTGAGACTTATATTTATTTAGTATTTTTTTATCTGCATAGATTATAAAATTCTTAATTATCTTCTACATAACATGTAATTAAATATAATTATTTTTTGGAAGAAAATAAATTGTAATAATTGTATTGATTTGCTCTTATATATGGATTTAACAAAGCTTGATTGTTTTTAAATTAACAAATAGAATATTCTACAATGAAAGAAAAAAAAAGATTATTCTGCACTATATGTGAACTCGATATACATACGATTATGTTCATCGAGTTCGATTGAGCTTGGCCACCGAGTATTTTGTAACATTATTTTTAGAAATTTTAAGCTGATGTTAAGTCAAAAAAATTAGATATTTTACACAGTTTATTATTGTTTGAAATTTGATGAAATGTGTGAAATAGTATTTTGGCATACTTGGTTATAGATAAGAAAATTGATTGAAAGGGAGAAAATAAAAAAGAAGAATTTAAATTTAATGGATGTATACAAACATGACCTAATTAAGTTCCAAGTTTGGATTTTATTTACAGACAACTAATAAGAAAAGACTACATTAATCAGCACTATACAATATTTTATTGAATCATTTTATTTAGAAACTGCTGTTCTGATTCTGTTGACTTAAGTTGACATTCATTATGATCCAAACAAAAAAATTGATTTAACAAAATGTGAAATTGAAATTCAATATTTAACTTAATTGAGCATTCTGTACTTAATAGAAAGAAATCATTTCATGCGTCTTGTGAATAAAATATAATGATTGAGTTGTCGAATCTCTAAACATCTAAAACCAACTAAGATTACGCAGCTGTTTCAGCTTAAAAGAGAATTAGCCCTCTTATAGGCAGTGTTTATTTTTCAAGTGTGTCAAGTGCTCGCCAAATTAATCCTCTACCCTGTCCGTTCCAGGCAACATGTGCAACGACTGCATGGCGCGCGTACCATACGCGACGCTCATAGCGACGATAATGTGCTGCCTGGGCGTCGGCGTCTTTTGCGGCACGATGTACCGAGGCGCGACCCTCAGCGTCCTCATGATGGATCAGGTGTTCCACCTGAGGCTCAACTGGCTCGAGGCCGTGCAGATGGTGTTCGCCATCATCGGCGCCAGCATGGCAGCGCTCGGCTTCATGATATTGTGCGTAGGCTGTCTGGCCACTGGAGCCACCAGAACCAAAGTCTACAGAGCTTGGAGGACCAGAGTCGGCGGACGCATATCCTGCGCCGTTGTGAGTATATTTCAATAGTATTATAGGGACATGATAATTATCGAGCGGGATCGAGTAACGATAGATTTTTATGCTCAGCTGAAATAGGACAGTATTTTCAGACCCAATTATAGTTGAGCCAATAGAATTACTTAAATTTAAACTATATTTTAAGACTGTCTAAATTAATAATATCGAATAGAACCCAGTGCATCTTCTGTGTATAGTTTAAACATCGTCATTCGACATGATTTACTTACCTATATATGTGTATATATTTTTTTGTTACAGTTCATGACTATCGCCTATATCCTGCAGCTCTTTTGGCTTCTAATATTCGCATTTTTAGTCATCACCACTCTAATCTTTACCATCTTCTGGGGTCTGTGCAATAACCCTAGCGTGCAGTCTCTCAATCAATGTATCGATCTGACGCAATTTAGTAAGCAAACCTTTCACTCTAATTAATTGCACTGACATATTAACATTTACTTTTCAACAAACGCGGTTATCGAATTCTATTGTAATCCTATAACAAGGTTAGCGGCATCGAAATATTGGAAACCAATACGTTTTCTCATTTTGCAACGCGAAGTAAATTATATAATTATTCTGAAGCGCAATACAACGAAGGTAGTATTGTTTTTGAAAACCACTGCAAGGCTTAATACTTCCCAAGCAATTTATTTATTAGACTCTGCAATGCAAACCACAAATAACAATTCCCTTTTTATTTTTTCTTCGATTAAAGGTTTCGCGTTCCCCAACAACACAAGGATCGATGATATGAAGATCTGCGGCTCCCAGGAAATTAAGCTCTTTTGCAAAGACTACGTGGAAAAGGCGGAAGTGATGTTCATCTTGGCGACAATCGCTACCATTCTTGTGATCCTCAGTCTCATCCACTATTTGATGTGCCTGTCGGCTAACTACGCTCACATCCGCGATCACGAGAAGTTCCAGGAGCTCCAGGAACTGCAGTACCTCCAGGATACAGGCGATCCAGATTCGCCGCAACCCGGTATGGTAGTAGGGCCGCTCTATCGCGGTAAGGACAGGTTCTAGGATACAGCCCGCGAGATCTTCGCCATGAATCCCTTGTAAAATCATCAAATTCGACGCTCGCGTTCTCCAAGAGCCAATGAGTCGACGATTGCGGACCTGGGCAATTCTGAGCGGTAATTTAAGCTTTGTCCAACGACCACTCGACTTAAACTTGTTTCCTTTTTATTCCGCTGGAAAAATGGGATTTCAAAGTAGCCTTTCGAGTATCATTGTGACATTTTTCGTACCCACTTTAGTAGTTAATTATCTTTTTCCAATCTCTGCATTGTAATGCATCGAACGTTTATTTTACATCTCTAAATTAACTTTGTATTAGGCAAATATAAAATCTAAGGTTTCTGCTTTGTTACTTGTCATGCTTCATTAAAGTGAGCATTTTTTATTACGTTTTTGATCGATTCTATTAGTCTCGTGTAGTGTACAATTTAATCACAGTATTTTAAATATTGATATCTATCCAAATATATATATATATACATAACAGAAAAGTGATTGTTACCATTCTCCTGACCAAGAAATTTAACGGGATCGATCACGTGCAAAAATTATTTAGTAAAGTGCCACTTTCGTAATATATAAATCCTTTTCTTTATTTAAACCTACGTTTGATGCTGATACATGTACAAAAACTATGTAACAAAAAGGTAAAAAAGCTCAGACATGCCCTTGTCCGCGTACGGGGAGAGTCAACTCGCCACTTGGCGATCGATCGATCTAATTATGACACTATTATTATTGTATTTCTCATTGGGAACGAGGAGTGCAATGTCTCCTCATCCCCATCGACGGTCACTAAATGTCGCAGTGCTTGCTAACCGACCGGAGGATCTTGCGGGAACACTCTATGCCGTCCATTAATCCGCGACTCTTTTAGATGTCTATAGAAATATGAATGTGTTTCAGGAGCCGATTTACATTAGAATTTAAGGCTATATGAAAACAGCTTTTTCTCTCCGATTGAGTAAACTACCGGTTACTATATAGTTATATAATTCTTTGTTTATTTCAATTTGTATTTTTTTCATATGATTTTGTGCGTTTATTTAATTTTTTAGTTTTAAATAAAATTAACAACATTGTAAAGAACCTTTATAAATAGATTAACTGGAAAATAGCTAGTTATTCTTATAAATGATTATTAGACATTCAATTATCTTTAACGTTGAGTAAAATTATGGATAAAATAGTCTAAGAGATTAAATTATTTTTATGTATTTTACTCAATCGGTAATAAAGGACTTTTAGGCCTCTTGAGATAGAAAATGAAAGTCAATGGTTACTAACTAAGTAAATATTATAAAAAATAATCTTTTCATTATAAATATAGCTATTAGCTATACACTTTATGATACTTTTTAAACTGATTCTATTATTCTTGATGATAAAGTGAAATGACAAATCAAAATTGCCTAATTTTTTGTAAATAAATAAGATACTGACAAAGAAATTATTTTTATAAAATATTATTTGGTTAGTACCAGTTGATTTTCATATCATCTTAATGAGATCATTGTACTTTGAAATTTTGAAAAGTCGACTAAAAATACAAAATTAAAAAGAAACTTAAAAGACTTATCATTCAAACATCGATTAGACTCATTGTAAAAAAAAATCAAAATCAATCGTTTTGATACCAAGTTTATGAAAAACGTTATCATTGATATGGAGTATTGCACAAGCTTGCAAAAGTGAGATAGATTTTTCAAGATTTCCGAGTCTTTAAGGTTCTCGTCTTTACTGTAATTGCATCTATTGAATTCACTCAAAGTTCATTGTATTGCGTAATAAGTATATTACAATGCGTTTATTTAGATTGTAAGGCGAATGTTGCACAGATTCAAGATCACTCTTGTTGTTCGATGAAAGATTGTTTTTTTTTTCCGACCAACGAATTTTGATGTTTTCTAATAATTTTTTTTGTATTATCGCACTTTTACTATGCACAAGAACAAAAAGAGAAAAGATGCACAACACATAATAAAATAAAAAAAAGCGTTGACTGCACAAAATCGTGATTTCTGTGTTCAATATTAATTGTAAGCGTGTGAAATCCAGTGGCGCCGATGGATCTTGCGACGAAACATTCCAAGAATCAGTTCGACTTTTATTTTTCTACGAGTTTGAGATTTGTACGATTGTCGATGCGGCGACTCATATAGGCTATAATTTACAATTAAAAAACTTGGTATATTCGATCGCAAACAAGATTTTTTCGAATATTTTAATATATATTTATACTTTATACTTGGTAATTTGTTAAGTATATACAAAACTTTGTGTACTGTTCTGCATATTGTATTTCTCAAAGAGGAACTTGACTGAATTTTTCTGAGCATTCCGTTGTTCAACAAAAATAAGTGTTTTTTGAGAATATTTCTAATAAATGTATTTTTGTTGTATTTTGTTTTTTTTTTTATAATTTATTAAGTCAGTTTTCAAAGGTAATGAAATTATACCCTTTGAAAAGTTACTTCTATGAATCTCAACTTTAGTCTCATAAAATATTCTGGATCTTTCAAATTAATTTTAAATACTTTTAACTTTTGACAATATTAATATATTTCATTCGCACAAAATTCTGAAAATGTGCCAAATTTTCAAAAATGTCAACGCTGAAAGAATAGAAACAGTTATAGTTGCTTAAAAAAATGGTTAGAACGGAACGGTCTAATCTGAGGCAAGCTAATAAATAAAAAGTATTATAAATCAAAAGTATGATTGTAAGTAAAAAGCGACATATCGACCTGAATTTTAGAAATGTTATGAAATTAATAATATATGAATATATTATGTAACTTCAAGAATTCTCTCTATTGCTTTATTAGAGAGGCATAAGGTTTTATCGGTTTCCATGGGCCGAATGTCAAAATAAATCTGTTACTTGGTTGCAAGTATTAGAGCAAATGTAAATTAGCGTTGATGGAAAATAATAAAAGAAAATTTATCCCAAATTTATAAATATTCTTCATATTTTTCCAAGTTCTTTTTATTTTAAGTCAAAAAGTATTAAATTTTCATTACTTCTTAAAAAATATAACATCTAGAAAAACAAAATTTTTTCATGCAAATACATAATCATTTTCATACTAATTGATGGTCATTAAGATCATAAATTAATACTAACACTAGGTACTTATAATTTTTTTCGACATAAAATTAAAAAAAGATAAAAACTATTTCAATATTGAATAACAAGAATTATATTTATTTAAAAAATGAACATTAATAATTAATATTTCAAAATCATTTATAAAAATTTGTTAACTAATATCTGTATTACATAAATATTGCAATAAGGTTTTAATTCTTTCCTTTGGTAAACAATCTTTTTTTTTTTAATATTTACAATCTGAATTCTTACACATCCTTAGTCAGTCATCATCATCATCAAATTGAAAATCCAGCTCAAGATCAAGCATATTGACTTCCTGGAGGGTGTTTATTAAAGTATATCGAGAAAACATCATGTACAACTTCCGAAACCACACATACTGTGATTCATGTGCCTTCATTGCATTCTAAAAAGTATAGCATTCTTAGTAATCTTATAAAACAGCTTTTATTTTAAATTAAATTATAAACAATTGTTATAGATTTTAAGGATTGTCTTTTTATTGATGTAGATAAAATTGTAACTATGTTTATCTAAGTTTAAATTACATTACATATGAAATTTGTTTTTTTATAGAATTTTTTTTAAAACTTTTAAGCATGAAAACCTACTAAGGTTTATAATTTTTAAAAACTTACGCGGATATAATGTCGCTGCTGATACGTGACCAAATACCAGTATGAAGCCGACAGGAGACTGATAGGTAAGTCTAACAGTTGCGTATACTTTCGGAAAATATTTACAGATTCAAGTGTATACAATTTACAATCTGAAACCAATTTTAACCATGTACTTGAAATAAACTTTGGATTCCTGTAAAAGAAACTAGCCAAATTTCTGTTATTAATAGTTAAATTTGACTATTAATCATTAATGATTTCATGCAACTATTTATTAATCATGAAGAAAAATATAATTTCTAAAAAAGTAAATTCAGCAATTAAATATGAATTTTATATTTAATCTAAACCGAACATAATTTATTTGAATCTTTATATTTTGGTAATTACGAACACAAGGTATACTATAGAAATTTAATTTCTAAAAATCTCAAAAATATTGTGTAGAGTATTGTGGAATTATAATTCTTAGAAATTATAAAATTTTCAAGTCTTAAAACTATCAACATTTTACTCTTTTACAGACACACACCCACCCACCCACACACACACACACACACGGTGAGCTAATTCCGACCAGCCATCTCCTCGAGGTGCTTATCGGGTAACGTTAAAGTCGGCGGTAAGCAGAAACTACACTGTAAAAAGTCCTAATGAATATTACTGGCGGCTAGTATTCGATTCACAGTACTCAAAGCAGTGAAATTGATACACTGAAATTATAACTGTTACCAGTCTTCAATGTATTAAATAGCTGGCTGTAAAATTACACTTCTGGAAATAGGTAATAATCGGACCTAGTTTCAATATAGCGATTTTATGCGATAGTATTATTAATATATTTCTTGTAAATTTACGGAACTTGAAGTAAAATTACTTGTTCGTGACTGTTACTTGACTGTAAAATCGCCTGTAAAATCGCATCGCGTGGTTAGTACTTTTACACTCCAAATTCGCAAATTAACTAGCCTGGAAGTAGGTCGGATTATTACCTAGTCTGGAACTGGTAATTTTACTTTTGACTTTTTAC
>UELU01142233.1:0-65035 GCA_900490025.1 Megastigmus dorsalis
CCGCACCCCAGTATTGTGTGCGGAATGCGGGGCATTCATTCCGTTCCTGATTCCCTCCCCCCTCTCTCTCACTCCCTCCCCCTCTCTCGATTCAGAGGATCCATAGAGTGCTTAGTTTTTCCTGGTCTGTAATAAAAAAATGTCATGCGATTACAAGTGCAGATCGCACACGTACTCCTACACGGAGAAAAAGGATGTAGCAATATTTATGATGAATATACAAAAAACTACTATGTTGCGTACCAAAGCTGTGATATATTCATTTTATGGAGATTTTTCTTATATTCATAACAAACATTACTATGGACATAGTGATTTTGGCTATAAATTTCTATAAAAATTGCTATGTTTAATAGTAATTTTTGTTATGAATATAAGAAAAATCTCCATAAAATGAGTATATCACAGCTTTGGTACGCAACATAGTAATTTTTCGTATATTCATCATAAATATTGCTACATCCTTTTTCTCCGTGTAGTAATCTATGCTAGAATGAACTAATATATTCGCGAGACCCAGGAGAAAACCCAAAATAATATGAACTTCGCGTTTCAAAAAACGCCTTTTATAAGCCGCGCAAAAGCCATCTCTAAAAATGACTCTCTCTCAGCCGAATAGCAGCAATCCCAAAGTACCCTCGCCTCATCGCACCCCTGCAGTGCAACATCAAAGTCGCAGCAGGACAAAAACAAACGCCGCCGAGAAATTAAAACGCTAATTACACGCTCCGCTATTATATACGAATTCGCTATATATAACGATCCGAAATCCAATCGAGCCGAAACAAAAAAGGGGGATGCGCCAGAGAAAGCGTAAAAATCGCGGTATAAAGAGAAAGGACGCTGCCCAGCCCTATGCACACCGCAAATAACCGATAATATTCCAGCGGGAGCAAAAGGTTCGAGCGTCCGCCTTTGCCGCTATCAAACTCACACACACACATACGCGGGCGCGCGCTTTTTTACATCCAGCACTCGTTACGACTCCACCTCCTCTCCCTCTCTTTGGCCTGCGGAGCGATAAGCGCGAGTGGCTCGTGTACAAAGAGAGAGAGAGAGAGAGAGAGAAAGAGTATACAGAGAGCAACAGCCTCTTCGCGGCTCTGCTAGCCGTCGCCACAGCAACATGCGGGCCGCTTTATTAACGACAATTAACATTCCAAAGTTTACGATAAATGCCGCTCCCGCGCCGCGCTCGTCCCTCCCCCTCTTGAAAAATATAACACTTTGGGCATGAAAGCGCTACGACAACGAATATATACACACGTGTGTGTCTTTCTCGAGTGCGTGCACGACGCGAGACTGTATATATATATATAGAGAGAGGAGAGCGCGTGTATATGGATTCGTGATGCACGACTTGAATTCTCGCGCTTGTTATTTCTTTCTTCTCTCTCTGTGTGCATACCTACTTAATGACTGTTCTTTTTTGTTTGGTCGCGAGTGGGTTTAATTGAGTGCTCGACTCGTTGGTCGTGCGCAGAGCTGACGATGGAAGAATTGTTGCTTTCAACGAATGCACGATTTTCTGTTATCGATTTTTGTTGATGTACAGAGCCCCAATAGGAATGATGCGGGTGGTAGACTGGCTGTATTGTATGTATAGGGAGTACGAGACGCGTAGGTGCGGCATGCGCGTATATGTACACACACACAGTCCTATAGAGCTGTTGCCAACTCGTGCGGTCTCGCGGCTGAATGTGTCGCAAACGGCCGGCCACTGACGTGTGCCGCTACCCGGAGAACAGAACACCTCGAGAGTCTATTCTTTAGGACGCGTACTATCCGCTGCTGCTGCAGCTGCGAGGCTGAGTAAAAAATTAAACACTGCGTATTCTTGTGGATACGACTGTATTGTTTTGAAGATTAGTATTTCGGGATGGGAGAGACTTTTATTTTTGAGCCGAAAGTTACACGTGTTATTACGGTTTTCTTCGATAGACTTTGAAGCAGAAATATTATTAATTTTTGAAATTAAAATGTGTGCTGTATGATGAACTAATACGAAAAAGAACGTGCAGCAAAAATAGATATTCGAATAGGAACATGCTCGAGAAACCTTTACCTGAGTCTCTGTACCTAAGTCGGTTAGCTTTGATTGCTTGTTCATAAACACAGAACAAATAATGATATGTAAGTTTTAACTAAAGACAAGACAAAGCATATAATTTGTCGTATTGAACATAATCTAGTACAACCTAAAAATAAATAGCCTAAAAATATAACGCCGGAAACAGATTTATCATGCTTTCAGTAGAAAAAGACGATTTCCCGATAACTACTTTATTATACTGATTTGTATCAAGGAGATCAATATAATTCCGAGAAAATATTTTGCTAAGACAATATTTTATTTGTGAAAATATATGTTCAAATGCATTGTACGTGCACGCAATAAAAAAAAAGTATTGATTATAAGTAGTAACGAATTGGGTATGGTTAGACGCAGCTCAAAAAATATTGCAGTTGATACAATTCTTTATTATATTTATGTAATTTATTGATAAAAAACGAATAATTATAAAGAATAAAATATTTCCTAAACTGCATCGTTTATTGTTTTGCCCAAATAAGTGTAAATGAAAAATCCACGAAAAAAAATTCACGAAACGCACAAAACAATCTTGCCACTCAAGAAACGACAACACCTCTCGCAAAAGAGTCCCTCCTCTTTCGCTCTCATTAATTCCCAAGAGAAGATACAGCGAAAGATAACGACGGCAACAGCAGCGGGAGTATAAATGGGCGGAGTTGGCGGAGCTCGCACGCACACGCGAACTGTCCTATACGGTCGAGGATTCGCTGTTCGCAAAAAGAGAGAGAGAGAGAGAGAGCGCGAGATATAGCGCGAGGAACAAAAAGGAAGAAACAGCTCACTCTCTCTCGCTCTCTTTCTCTCGTTTAGCCTTGGGCCAACTCCGCGGCAATACTGCTACCCTGTCCCAAAGATTTACCGGTCTCCGGTTATGTTTGATGCACCATTATGTTTTTTGATTACGGTATAGGTTAGTTGCATCGTTCCGCGGGTGCGCGCAATGCGTCTCTCTCTCTCTCTCTGGCTGTATATATTTAAATACGAGCGAGCGAGAGGTATAAGAGGAAAGGGGTCAGAGAGAGAGAGAGAGAGAGAGTCGAGGCAACGGCGCGGCTCGACCCATCCTAGGTAAGTGACGCGGCCACGATAACACAGGGGAGCTTTGCAGCTCGAGCTCGAGCGTGTCTATATCGAGGCCGATAGAGCGAGGGAGGCAGCGAACCATTGCCCGGCTCTTCTTTGCTGCCCGACTGGTTGCCGCTGCTGCAGGGGCATGTATAGTTTTCGTCTTGCGTTGTATATTCGACAATTCTTGTGTGCAGGGTTGCTGGTATATAATAGGGATTGCTTGTTGGTTTTTTTTAAATAAAATTTTATTTTTCTTCGTAAATTTATATTAGGACATTAGTAACAATATATTATTGATATAAATACTGTAAAATTGGGACTATAAATTTCATAAAAAGGTCGATGTTCAGATGCCGAGCTGTTCCATAACAGAAAGTATATATAAAAGAATTCGTTAAAATGTATATTTACAGGAAAAATCATGAAAAATCTTCTGTAATACAAAAGTCGTTGTGCTTTCGTTCGTCGTTAAACATCAATACAGACGTTTACCCTCTTTCCTTGTATTTACTAACTTAAAATATTTGTTATAATTAAAACACCGTAGCTGCCTATAATTAACGGTGACAGAATATCTACGAGCGTACACTGTACAATAACTACAATTATCATCAATGTATATGTAACATGAAATTTCATTACATTTACGTATTCGCGCCAAATATATTTCTCTGTTGTACGCGTTTGTATAATAAATGCCTATGTCTATATAGATTATTTTATACAAATAGTCTTTGGATGCTTATATGAAAACATGAAAATAATTGGGTCTTTGCATCGAAATTTAATATTACACTTTTAACACAATCCTGTCTGATACAGCATTAAATATTTTACTATATAATAATTTTCTCCGTGTATAAGTTCCACAATTTCGTACAGCTATCATTCATGAATGTTTATATATGCGAAAATGATGATTATTTGTGCGGACATACAAGATTCAAAAGTCAATGTACAACATTTCAATAATTTTGTCAATTTATGTAATACATTCGGAACACATGCAATGTATATTTACGCAACTGAAGATATTATTTGTAAAAGCATAATAATCAACGAGCTGGTACTAAGGGGAAAAACGATTCGATGCAAAAGCCCAATGCAGTGTGTGTGTATATAGAGTTAAAACGATGACGTGGGACGGATAATGTTCCTGTCGCGCGGCGAAGGGAAAAGGAGCTCATGGATCGGCTGGAGGCTATTCACGACGGGGGCGTACTGCTATCGGAGCGCAGCTGCGTCGGCGCCGCCTCGTTGTACGCGATGTCGAAGACGCTCTTCTTTTCGAGCAGCTGCTGATGCCTCAGCCTCGTACTGCCCGTGCCTCCCTGCAACGAACCCGCGATACCCGAGTCCAAATCGTCGTCTAATCGACGGCTGCTCGATGAGTCGTCCTGAAAAAACCAAACACCCGTACAAACGTATGTACGTGTTAGCGAGTTAACAAAAAGCATGTAAAACGAGGATTGCGCTGAATTTTTTTTTTCTTAAAGTACCATGAGTTTTTCATGAAATTGAGAGATTAAAAAACGAATGTTAAGTAGAATCTGCTTTACCCAACTTGATATGTATATATTTACTTATGCATTATTATATGTATTTTAGTTATAAAGGACGCGAATCATAAATAATGATTCATGGCAATCGTTAACATTTTGTTTAAAATTTTAATAATTTGTTATCATTTAAATTTTTTGAAAATCAGATCGTCAATACAAATTATACAAGCTTTAATATTTATTGATAATCGAAATGAAACATATAAAATGACTTTCTATCGAACAGCAAGTAAACCTCCAAATCAGTTTTTACTATACTCCTTTAAGTAACGATTGCCACGTAAACAAAGCCAAGAACCGATCAAACAAAAGCATCGTCTACTAAAGCCAAAAACTTGCGGGAGCTTTTGTAAAGCTCAGCACTTTACCTGGAAGTGTTCGGGCGAGGGATGGGGCACAGGCGGGGGTGGATGCAAATAGAACGGCATCGTCGGCACCGTCTTCTCGTATTTGTATTCCGAGTGCTGCGTCAAGTGGTGGCGTGGCTCGAGGTGCATCGTCGCCTCCAGAGGATCTACCGTTGGCTGGCTTGGCTTATCCAGCGCGAAGATTTGAACCGGTGGATCCTCGGGACGTGTGCCTTCGGCTTTGCGTAGCTTACGACCCTGCCGTACTATTGCCTTCAGCTGTTCCGATTCGACGTTTACCAGAGGTTTTATGCGTTGACGTCCCATTTTCGGTGTGGACTGCGTTGCGTCCGACGATGATTTGGCGCGCTCGCGGGATCTCGAGCTTGGCTGGGGTTTTGGGATTATTATTTTTGGGCGTCGATTTTTTCACAAGCTCGAAAATTTTGTTACTTTACAGCATTATGTCAAAATAATAAGTGACAGTATTCAAAACTTTTTTATTATAATTTAGAATAATCACGTTGACTCTAAGTTTGATTTCTTCCAGTGACAGTAATATTTAGTTTTTATTTGGTCATTCGTACAAGGAGTAAAATGACTTTACTTTCATTTTATATTTTAAAAAAAAAACTCAAGAAGATTATATTTCAAAATGGAAAACATTGACTGAGCTAACCTTAGGATCGGCGGTAAGCTGATCTCCGTCGTTCGCGGATTTAGCTTTGCGCGATTTGCCAGGAGCGTGGGGTCGCCTCATCCACTTGGGCCTCTGCTGCTCCTCCTCCGCCTCCTTCCTCTCGCGCCGCTTCTTCTCCATCTCGGTGCGCTTCTGCTGATACCAGGCCATGTATCGCGACCTCGCATTATCAATTTCCGGGTCCTTTCCATAATCGATAATCCTCCCGGTGGCGGAGGCGGCCGCATGCGATTCTCCGGTGGTAGTCGCAGTTGCGCCGTCCTTCTCTCGCCTCGGCGATGGGATCCTCGACGGTTCGCTGACTTTTCCACTGCTCTTGTCCTCCTTAGACGATCCTCCTACGGCAGCTTCGTCTTTCGGCTGCCGATAGTGATGACTCACGTGGAGCTTGAGATGCTTCGAGCGAATCTCCACTTTGCGCTGTTCCGATTGGCTTTGCTGCGACCTCTTATCCTCGGATTTGGTCTCCTTCTCGCGTCGGGGCGACGGTTTGCGCGTTTCCACGTTACGGGTGAAATGATCGCTTCGCGTGTGGTGCTCCTTTTTCTTTACGGATACGACTACTGGACGAGTTCGGCTGGACTCTGAGCGCTGTCTGCTTTCTGTGACCTATAGCGTTTGTGAGTGTATCTTAATTTGTTAATTCACCCTACTATTCGATTCGATGCTGTATTCACGCAATTCATCTTCAATTCATAATAATGGAATTGATCTCGTTAGGAAGAAATAATCAATTATACAGTTGGTAAATAATTTTACGATATATGATAAAGAAATCATTTTACTATAGTGTCGTGAAAATCATTAAAAATGATTTCGTTATCATATAATTTCTGACGGTTTTATTCAATACAAACCTCGGAATTTTTGCCATCTGTATGTCCCATTGATTTGGAGGACGTGGAAGTCGCGAGAGTTTCCTTAATAGGCGACTTTTGAGCTTTCGGCCGATCCGACGCAGCTTTAGCCATGGAGATTTTAGGCTTATCCATGGGCGAGACTTCTATCTTCTGTGGGAAAACAGCCTTGGAAAAGTCTCGTGGCTGCTGGTGCACTTCCACTTTCAATGCCGGATCCTTCTCCCTGCCAGTGCTCCATTTTTGTCTTGGCTTTCCGCTCGATTTCACCCCATCCGCACTTTTCTCGAGCCTCGGGGTCTCGACCGCGTCGCCGGTTCCATCCGAGGAAATGGAATGCCGCGGTGTACCGTAGGGTCTCGTGCGCAATGCCGTTTTGTTCGAGATGTCACTCGCACTCGAGGAATCATCCTCGTCCTCGCTTTCATCCTCCGCTTCGTCGGCGCTCGGCTTCGTGACTTTGACGATTGGTTTGTCGAGATGATCCCCTTTAGCGGGCAAAAGTTTGATCGCTGCTTTATTTCCCTCCTTCGACGAGGCAGATTGCACTTTAATTTCCGCGCAGGGGAAAACGACTTTTCCGCTCGTCGAAGCGATTTTGGCCGTATTTGCTTGACCTTGTACTTGCTTTAGCTGAAAAACTTTCTGGGTAGTTTCTTGAGTTTGGTCGGTACTGCTCGTAGAGGTGAATTCCTTTTTGTCAGCTCGCTGCTCCCGTTGCATTACAGCTTCCTTCATTTGTTTTAACTGGGTCATTTCTGTCGACGATGCCTCTTTGGCTTTATTTGAATCCCCCGTGGAAGCGGAGTCCTCTTTATTTAGACGTTCCTCGTGTCTTTTAGTCTCCTTTGTTTGTTTCATTTGCGTCGTTTCTATTGTACTCGCAGTTTCTTTGGACGTACCACTTAAACGAGTTATTGATTTTTCAGGAGCTATTTGCTCTTGCTGCTGTGTCCTTACAATCGTTTTTTCTATTTCAAGTAATTCTTTGGTAATTTCTTTTATTTCACTTGTGCTTATTGTGGTAACTAATTCATTTTGAGCTTCCCGTGCTTTCTTCTTATCCTCAGCAATTGTTTCATTTGGAAGACTTGGAGACTTGGATTGTAATAAAACATTATCTATATTTTCTGTATCTTTTAAAATACTGCTTGTTTTACTTTCTGCATTTGTATTTAATGTGTCGACTTTACTTTTTTCATCCATTGACGTTCCGGTTTGTTTTTCCATAGATATTTGCTTAGCATTAACTTCAGGATTTTTATTAAATTTATCTGTTGATTTATCTACTTTATCAATCACTGCTTCTTTGGTTTCTTGGATTTTTTCAGATACTTTTTCTTTAGTTTCATCTATTATTTCGGAAACTTTCGTTTCAGCCATATTAATTTCGCTAGAAATGTTTTCGGCTGTTTTTTGAATGGTATCCATTGCAGTATTACTAGATTCTTCAATTTGGTCGGATACATTATTTTTGGTTTCTTTAATTTGATCAGATAAATGATGTATTAAGCCTGTTTTGACACTATCGTCAGTTGACGAAATTTTTATATTTTCTTCAACTTTTGCATCATTCTTTTTAATAACGTTATCAATTTTGTTTAATGTTTCGTCTATTTCAGTCGATACAATTTTTTTAGTTTCATTAATTGTATCCGATACATTCTTGCTAGTTTTATTAATTTCCGCAGTTATTTTGTTTTCAGTTTTATCAATTTTATTAGATATAGTATTTTCAGATTCACCCATTTCAATTAATAAATTTTTATTCGGATCTGGGTTTACAGTATTGGCTGCAGAAATATCAATATTGTCTTTTGAAGTTTTTTGTTCCATATCATCTATTTTTACGTCCTTTTCAAGTTTTGCTATCGATTCATGAATCTTATCAGAAACATGTTTTTTGGTTTCATCTACGTTGTTGGCAGCACCCTTTTTAGTTTGATCAATTTTGTTTGATATGCTATGCTTAGTTTTATCGATTTTATCAGAAACAACTTTTTTAGTTTGATCAATTGTATCTGATACACTTTTATTAGTTTCATCAATTTTATCCGACACAATTTTTTTAGTTTCATTTATTTTATCAGAAATACTTTTTTCTGTTTCATCAATTTGATTCGATACAATTTTTTTTGCTTCATTAATCTCGTCAGATAATTTTTTTTTAGTTTCATCTATTTTAGAGGATACCTTCGTTTTAGTTTCATCAATTTCTTCGGATACCATTCTTTTAGTTTCATTCATTTTTTCAGTTTCTATTTCTTTACTTTCACTAGTGTTTTCCAATAACTTTTTTGATTTATCAACGACTGTATTCGTTTCAATATCACTGGTAAAATCATTGTCTTTTCTTTTTAATTTTTCGTCATCTTTGTTGTCTTTGTCCATCTGACTTATGTTTTGAGAACTTGTCGATTCTTCACATTTTTTGTTTTGCTCAACTAAACTCATGATGCTTCCCTTATTTTCAATGACAATAAAAGAAATAGCCTCGTCAGATTTTGATTGTGACGATGATGAACATTCTATTGATTTTGATTTCTCTTTTTGGTCACTCATTTTTTCTCTTTTTTCCTTACTTTCGATTGATTTTTGCACTCTCTCATTTTCATTGACTTTTTTCATACCTGCTTCTTGTTTTAAGCTATCCATTACTTTATTACTACATTTACTACTTTTGCTAACTGAACTAACAGGACTCTGTTGTTTTTCATCGTTCTTATCAACAGAGCCAGATCTGCTAATACTTATAGCATCCTTTGCTGCTTGAGTCAACGAAGAAATTTCTTTTTCAACAGCACCTCTTACATCATTGACCAATTTTTCAAGATCTATAGCCATTGACTCTTTGCTCTTGGAAGATATGGTATCCCGATTGGATTTCTCTTCCGGTGTAGTCAATTTGGTATAATGCACGCTTTCTCTACTTTTAGGAGGCGATGCTGATTTGCTATCATCACTTGTCAAAGATTTAGTCTTATTTGCTTTTTCATCTTTCTTGGAAACTCTTTTTGATGGTTCTTCAACGGTTTTCGATTTCAATGGTGTAATTTTTCGTTTAATATCGGCTATACGTGTGGGTTTGGTTTTCATTGCAACTCTTTGACTTTGTAAGATTTTCTTTTCTTGCACATGCGGTTTTTGCATTCTCTGAGTATCCATTAGTTCATACTGTTTGTCCGACTCTCTCGACGAACTTGAATTAGAATCTAGCTTTATCTCCATTGACGATGTGCCATCTTTTGTCCTTTCGCTGTCCTCGGATTTCTCTATTTTTTCCCGGCTAGATTTTGTGTCGGAATTTTCCAAGTTTGTTTGTCTTCTTAATTTCGAACGACTTCTAGTTTGAGTCTTTGAAATTTCATATTGAGTTGTTCTCTCGCTAAAATTCGACGACGCCTGTTTCTTTGTTTTATCTAAATCCTCAATATCCGAACTGCTGATATTTGATTGTTGTTGATTTGTGATTTTCTCTTTCGCACTAGAACCTTCTTCGCTAGTTTTCTTTTTTTGTTCAACAGAAATTTTCGTGGGGCTGGTTTCCCTTGAAACACTCTTTTTCGATCGCTTCACTGTAACTTCACATTTTTTCGAAACGTCGTAAACAGCATTATCATTATCTTTCGATTCCTTTTCCTTTTTAATGCTTCCACTGCTATCGTCTTTCTTCAATATTTTCAATTTTTTATCACCAAATTGCCGTATTTTTTGTTGAAAGCTGTTAATCTCCCTTTCTAGAACACGGAAGCTGGGTTCCATGAAATGACTTTTTTCCGAGTCGCTACTCTTTTCTAATTTTTTAGTTCGTGGAGGTTTTTCTATTTTCTTGCGAACTTTACCTTTTATCAAATTGCTTTTGTCCTTCGTTTCTGGCGATGGGGTCGTAGAATCATCGTCGACCCTGGTTTCTTTGACTTTTTTCCTGCTTGTACAAACCGTTTTCGTAGTTAATTTGCGAGCCTGCTGTTTTTGGTCAGATTTGGTTTCGGTTTCTTGTTCAAAAACTTCACCCTCCTCGTCTTCTTCATTGCCGTCTGACTCACCAGACTTGAGAGAGTTGGAAATTTCCTTCAAAACATCCGGAGAAATCGATACCTTTCGACTCTCTGTCACTTCGATCTGCGTTCTCTTGGGAGTGACTTTCTTGTTTCCACTCTGGGCGCGACTTTCTTCTGGTATTGGAGTTCTGACCCAGATAGTCTTCATTTTCTGAAAGTCCTCTTTTGCTTCGAGTCGTCCTTTCAACTTTGATTTTCGACGAATTCGGGGATCTTCTTCGGCTTCCTCATTATCGCTTCTGCTACGAGTGAAGAATTCAGTCTGCGTGGCTGCTGTTCTGTCTGTTTGCGTGGCAATTGCAACTTGCCCTATTAAAACGAAAAGCTCAAATTTAATTTTTCTTTTGAGAATATCTTATGATTCATTTGATTTGAATTATTACAGAAATTAATTTTGCGTTTTTTATTCAATAAAACGTCTATTGTATGAATTAGAAAGGTTTTCTAAAATAGAGATTAATTTATATAACAAGATTGATTGATCTAATTAAAATGTATGTGACCAAGAAAACTAATTTATAAATGAACTCTTTGCTTGAACTGACCTGGAAGACTTTGAGTTTCGAGGAAGCTAGAGCTGTCGATCAAGGGGACGTTCAAGCCTCTTCCCTCTTTCTCTAGGAGCAGTCTCGTTAGTAGGGCATTTTGTCTAACCAACTCGACATCTACATCATGCATCGTACAGGACGCGTTTCTGTCTCTACCGGATGCGTTGCCGACACTCCTCGACGCCTCGCCAGCTTCCGTCTCAGCATCTCTCATCGGCGCTCTTACAGCTCCCCTACTTCTATATTCGTCACCGTCCTCATCTTTGGATGTATAATTGCGTTCAACGATCAGCCTCTGAATGTCGGTGTTTAACTGCAAATAATTATTAAGACTTATCAAATTTTTAATTTAATAAACAAGTCTTGAAACACTTATTTTTTGCTATTTAATCAATAATAAATATTATGAATTCTGACGATCTATAATTATTTGAATATGATATAACCTATTAAGGTAATATAATCGTATATATTCTGAATATTTACAGTTACATATTGCAATTTAATTTTTGCCTCATTGTCCCTTTTGAATAATAAAGGTGCAGTTAAAATAGCACAATATATTTACCATTTGCTCCTGCTGATGCTGCCTTTGATTATAACTAGGCTGACGTTGCAGCTCTAGTCTTTCAGGTAAAATCAAAATTTCACCAGGTCCATCATTAATCCGCTGATGAATCTCCATACTACGATCAATATCGGCTTCATGCAAGCTTTCATGGTAGCTCTCACGTAGATCTTGGCTTCTTCGAAGCTTTTGATCCTCGATAAAGCGCTGCAATAGAATGTCCTTGCCATTGGCATGGTAGAGATCATTCTGTAAACAAATAAAATTAATCTAAACAATTATACATAAATTAAGCATTTATTAAAACAAAGTTTAACTAGATGGATTTTTCACAAGATATTACTCAATTTTTTAATTTTCTCTCTGAAGCAGTAAGAGAAGCAATAGCAATTAGCGTACCGTCCGATCTGCGAAGTCTTTTCTATCCTCGATCTCTCCCCTCGTCACCAGCCGCAGCACTTCAGCATTTCCGTCCCTGTAAAAGTGCTGTTCCCTGACTCTCTCCTGATTACCGCCAACCGTTGCCGCAGCTATGGTTCCGTTTCTCAATACACCGTCGCTGCCTCTCTCGAGCTCGTGCCTCCTCAGCGAGTCAATCTCCGCCTGCTCGTAATTTCGGTTCTGCGCTTCCACGTCCTCCATGTAGATGCGCTCGTCCTCGGCGGGCATGGGAATCACGCGGGTTTGGTGGATCACGTGTTCGCCGAAAACAGCCGGCTCGGTTGACCTTTGATCGTGTAGGCGCAACGAGGCGGCCCGACGCAATCGCTCGATCTCCTGATTCTCGTGTCCCGGAACTATGTCCCCCGGAAGCGAGGCAATGGCGAGGTTCTTCGTATTGCGACGATTAAATTGCCAGTGTTGGCGTGCCGGATCCGCGCTCCAGGCTTCCTTACGTTCGATGTAACCTAGAGTCAGAAACGGATGAAAATAATGCTTTTAGATCGTTTGGCTTAGTAAATTTAACGACGATTACTGTATGATATTAATACTGAAAACACACATTTCGTGCTGCATGTACCTATGTTAGTTTTCTAATTAAATGGTGTTCGATAATAATTTTTGAAATTTACCGTCAATCACTTTAATAGGTTTACGATGCAAATGTCTTTTGGGTCTGCCGTCGGAGTGAATAATAAGTGTTTCGGAGGAATGAATTCGTCTTTTACGTGGTTCCATGTAAAATGGACAACTTGGACAGATGCAGCAGACAATAAGCGTAATTATGGCAGCTAAAAGCAGCAGGCCCAAAAGAACTAACAGCCACGTCAGTAGTTTATTTTCAGCTTTGTAGACGGTCTAAAATTAACAAAAACATAAATGTTTAATTAATTAAATTTCTATTCATCAAACATTTGCGAAAATGATAGTTAGAATGATAATTTCAAATATTAACTTACTACTTCCTCGCTACTTGTACCGATAACGGAAACATTTTTAGAGTTACTTTTCCCGCTGTTGCTATTACTTGGATTAAAATCGGAGCCTGGACTAGCTGAAGTGTCACCTCCTACACCGTCCATGCCGCTGATTATACCAAAACCATTAGCAGCCAGTGATTCGCGTATTTTTTCTACATCCACCAAAGTGCCAGGTCCATTCTGTTCTACTTTAGCAACCACTACGCTTCTATAATAATGAATATAACGAGTAAATATTAAAATTTCATTTAAAAAATTAAATTATGCAGAAAGTTACCTTTTTCCTAATTCATTTTTATTTTCAATGTTTATTTGTGGAACGTAAGGCTTGATTTCCTGAATAGTAACTCTACTGCCGGTAATCGTTGCCAGAGTTTCAGCAGTCTTTTTAGGATCAGGATTTTCACCTGGCATTACGAACATGACTATACGCGCAAATGGTGACATCGGTCGCATTATTCGAATTTGTGCTATGTTCGAAAGATGGGGAACACCTTCGTTTATAGGGAAAATACATTATCGAATTATTTTAATAATTTTAATACATAAATGGTTTAAAATCATTCACAATTCTGCTCTATACCTAAATCGTAAGTTCTTGCAGTAAGGAGAAATAGCGGCGTATCTTCGGCACGTCTTCTACGACTCTGATTTTTGAAGTCCGCATCTGCCTCTGTCAAGTTATTCAAAAAATGAAAATCACCGAATGTCGATTCCGTAGAATTCGACGTCGTCGTGACGTTCGTCTGATTTTTCAATACTTCTGTATCGGAAATTCTGAACTGCTTCCTCATGTTTAACGTCAGATTGCCTCTATGATTTTGTCGTATTTTTCTTGCTTTATTGATGGCCTCGCGCAGCGTAAGTTCTCCCGTTTCCTCGTTCAATTGAAATTTATTATCGTAATTTCCGTGAACTATTTCGTATCGCACTACGTTGTTGGGTGGTTCCGAATCAATATCCACTGCCTAAAATTTTAAAATGCAGTCGCAGATATTTAAATTAAATTTTGGTATTTTTGATAAAATTGTATCTCTGAAGTATAACTTAATACAATATATTGTGCCGTATTTATAATCGAAAATTCAAATTCCATTTTTTTCCAATATCATTTTATTATATTGGTAATATACAAACTTTAATAAATGCTGGCATGGTGAAATTAGTAAGTTCGGCGTTGAGCAGAAATTCGTAGATCCCTTTCTCGAAGATTGGCGCATTATCGTTGACATCCAAAATATTGACGATCAAAGTGGCGATGCCGCGCAGTCCACGTCCATCTTCATCCCTCGCCTCGACGGTCAATTCGAGCCTGGACGTTTGTTCGCGGTCGAGGACTGATCCCATCGACACCGTAATCAATCCATTGTCGGGATTCATTTCGAAGGCTTCGCTCCCGGCCCCGATAATCCTGACGTACTGAATCCTACCGAAGACACCTGCATCGTTATCCGTAGCATGTACCTGGATCAATTAAATTTTGATTACATTATTACTAAATTTTGCTTACTGATAGAAAGTTCATATTTGAATAATTGAAAATATTCGTATGAAAAAATGAGAGGAAATTTTAAATGTGTAAAAGTAAATAAATACCTGTACAACTCTTGTACCAGCACTAGCATTTTCCGACAAAGTCACCTCGTAAACTGGTACATCAAAAATGGGAGGGTTGTCATTAATATCTCGCAAAAAAATCGTCACTGGTACCGATGCTGACAGATTAGTTGCAGGTCCTACCTCTTGCGCAACTATCTGCAAGTGTACCAGAAACCAAATTTAGATAAATACTTTTGTTTTTTTGTTCATAGTTTTGAATAGACTAATTCAGAGATTTACCTTGAACCGAAGGCTCTTAAATTTTTCATAATCGATAAGCGAATTATCTCGGACAGTAATAACAAAATTCGCCGTCCTCTCGGCGACTGCAGGACTAACTTCGAAAGTTCCATTGTTGTTTTCTAACTTTAAAGCGAAGACACCTGCCTTACCAATATCTTCATCTTTAACACGAGTTGAATAAGCGTCAGTAAATATGACGATTGTTCCTGGTTCAGCATTTTCATCCATCCAAGCCACATAACTGTAAGCATAGGCACAGAATTTGAACATGAATAATTATTTAATTGAGCAAGTCGATGCTTCATTAATGTAATATTCTCCAAAATTTTGCAGAGTTCACTGTTTTTAAGTTTATATTAAAGCATACTAGACGGGAAACGCGAATTATTATGTAAAAGCGAGAATCGCTCAAATCTTTATAGAGATATTATAATATTTAAGTAATGTTTCTGCGTATTTTTAAATGGCAAATGAACTGAAATGATTGATCTTTGTTTTAAAATTAGGTACCGACTTATCATTTTCGAAATATGGCGGGCTGTTTCCTGGTTCGCCTAGAAGAAGTCCGAGTTCCACTATCGTCGCCTGAGCCGGTGGCTCGTCTCTCGAGGTTCGGATCTCTTCAGCGACGATCTTCAGGATGATTGGAGCACCAACGTGAGTAATTTTTGTCAGTTCTTCTAGCGGTCTAGCCAATATTATTTCACCTGATAAAAATAAGTTTATGTTTTTTTAAGTTTATAATATCAATCAGTTACTTAAAGTTAATAAAATGTTTAAATTTAATTTTTCATCTCCTATTATGCAGTACAATCCATGACAAGTAATTGTAAATGACAACTAACATATCTCGCGGTTATATGCGCGGAACCCTAAAACTCCCGAGCACTTTGAACGCTATTAATCTGGCGCGGCTTTGTAGCGTCATTACGATAATGCTTCCATTTCCTTTATTTTCCATTTCTCGCGGGCCTCGCTATATTATACGTTTCCTAGCGCCACTACTACGTAATATCGTCTTTCACATTTCGAATGAATAAAACATGGAGAGAATTTAAGTCTTAGACGAGAGAGAGAGAGAGAGCCGCAAGTATGTGGACTAGTAACGTGCCTTTCTTATTCCTTCAAAGTCCATCTGCAAGTTTTGCAACTGCACGCATCGGTGGATATGGGGTTGGGTGTAGGCGTAACGTTTGGTATATAGGAATGGCGTGCAGACGCGTATACGAGTATTATGGTTTCATTGCTCTGCAAGAAGAGCTACGCGATATAAATTTTAGATAGGGCTGAGTTCTTTTGTCTGCGGAACGAGAGAGTCTAGGTAATAGTACAGCAATATACTGGGAGTTAAAAATAGTGTACCATCATTTCCATGTTATAGTCGTGCTTGCATTTTATCCAAATTGCTTTTTAAATTTTATATGCAATATATAAACCGGAATAGTGAATGTAAACGGTACGAGAATAAGATCCAGTTTATTGAGTTGAGGAAAAAATACCCGAAAAATGTTTTTTTTTTTAGTAATATTCTGTATATCTGCAATATACAGTTTATAAAATAATGCTTTGCATGGGACGCAACGACTCATTGTGTATTTTCACTCTCTTTGCACTTCGCCGTCTCATAATTAGCAGTCTGCAGTAAATTAAATCAGCTTGCTTTTATTAAGCTTACTATACAGACTCCGTTTACTGTATCCGTTAACAACAATTCAGACATTTATCCACACGATGTTTAACTATTACATTTCATTTTTATACTTTATACACTGAACATAAACATAAAAAAAATCTTGTACAAGAAAATTGCTGCATTAGAAATTTGATTAAATTCATAAATAATTGATGAAATGAAACACTTCTTATATGTACATTCATCGAACAATGTCCCAAGAATCATCAGAACCCTAATCACCTACAATCTTTAACATTTTGGGCTCTGACGCGTACAAGCAGTCTCCGTAACCTTTACAAACTTCCCGAGATATGCAAACGAGTCAAAAAAATGAAAAAAAGAAAAGAAACAACTCAAGCAGAAGTGAAAAAGTAAAAGAATTAGTAGACACGCGGCGCACACGTGTGTAAATCAGTCGCTTGTACACATACACACTGCGATCGTTATCTCAGACTGGCGTTTTACGTGCACGAGTATACACACACACGCGCGCGCGCGCATAGACACAAGTGTAGAGTACACGAAGGGTGCGAGTGTAACGCATATACACGCGCGAAGAAACGTACGAGAATATCGCATGTCCTTATATAACGGTGGGTCCGATTTTTCCGCGGGATTCTCGCGAGTTGAGTACCTTCCCTCCTGAGGATGCCAAGATAGCCATCGGTGCCGTTCCTGCCAACTCCGATCGATATTTATATACGCGCGTAACGAGCGTAGCCCGGAATTTGAGGGGATTTAGAATTGGTGTCGAGAAAAAAGAATGAGGTCTTGAAAATGTTCACGGCACGTGGATTTGTCGTCGGCTAGATTTGCCGGCGCGTTAGGGGTGCAAAAAACTATCTGATGATGTTGGCTGATGACGTGATGTCAATTGTTTTGTTAATTTATTAATCTAATGTCCAAGGCTAACGATTTTAAAGCTATAAGCTATACTTTCTAATAACGGTTTTTAAGCAATTAGTTTCCTTACTTTTTAGATACTAGGATAAGATACAAATCGTCTAAATAAATTTAACTTTTAACTTACTTAGTTACTAATTTATTATACGTTTTGCTTAACTTTTATCTAAAAACTAATTACTTTGAGGCCACAGAAACAATATCTATGCAGTGAGCATGAAATTTTCTGAGTTGTAAAAGATTTGATTATAAAATAAGGCATGATAATCACAATTGCTTGGGAAATTTAAAGCATTATTGAGATTTTTCTTTAGAAGAAGTGCATTCAAAAAAGAATACATACATCACTTCTTGTAACAATAATGTGCTTAGCCAATCATAAATTAATTGTACGTGATCTTATAATAAATTCCATGCAAAAGACACGAGGATTAATACTTTTTCGAAACTAATTATCGGGAACTCGTATAGTTTTAATTAAGTCATTTTTACCAATGATACTCAATAAAAAAGCTTCTTTTTTATTATGGATTTTGAAAGGTTTAGATCAGGATTTAACTACACACACCTATGGCAATATTTAATCACTTTGAATGGCTTATGTTGTATACTAATTTATTACCAAGTTAATCCTACTCGTTACGATGAAGCGAAATACTAAATTTTATTTGTAGAAGGGTATACCTATTAATTGAATAAGATAAAATAAAATAAATAAATAAATTGGTTTAATCTAAACGTACTATGTTTATTTTTCATAGAAAAATTAATTTATTTAAAATTTTAATCATACTTAAGTAATAATTTTTTTTTAAATAAACAACGCGCAATGGATTTCAGAATTGATAACTGCTAAAAACAAACCAAATTCAAAATCTATTCATCACAATTATATTAATGAATTTTTTTTTAAAATAAACATTTTTTATTGTTATTTTACATTTAAAAAATCAATCAGTGAACAGTGTTTAAACAAATTTTAGTTAAAGCAGTTGCATGAGACCCAGTCGCACTTGACCACCTCTGCTATTAGCTAAAGAAAATTTCCGTTGCCTTTATTTTTAATAGTCGATATCGTAAAGTTCTTGAAGCAACTTTATTTTAACAACTATACAGTGTATTTTGCAAAAGATTATGTGGCTAAGGAATTATATTTTTATAATAATATATATTGTTAAGAGAAATGTTGTACTTGGTGAAAACAACAATTGGATTGATTTTCTTTCGCAAAAAATTAAGACAGATATGAATATTTTTCAGACAGCTATTTTCACTAACGCTAATCAACAAAGAATAAATTATATTCATCACGATGATGCAGTACGGGAACTTTTGCACAATGTTCCTTGCGTTATTGTTCAGTTGGAAGAATTCAAATCGGATTCAAACAATTCGTCTTTACTCCTATTTAATTATCTCAAGGATATGTCTTTGATCGTAATAATGTACCATGAGATCAACGATGCTCGTTACACTCTATCTAATTATTTACGAGATGGACTGGACTTTTTCGTACAATTTTTTCCTGTCCAAGCTCGACCCAAATGTTTAGTTATACACTTCAATTCTGGAAAATTATTTCCCGTAGTTACGTACAAAACTATATTAAAAAATGGATGGTCGCAAAAATATATTGATTTTTCCATCATACAGGTAAAATTGGGCATTACATATGGCATTATAAATGGAGCTTGGATTTATTACTTCAATAATTTTTTTAATATGTTTACGATGAAACCATTCAAACTGAATACGCAGATATTTCCAAACAAACTACTAAACGTTAATGGCGCTACCTTAAAGTTACCTCATGTAAATTTACCTCCATTCCTTCAAGTCTACAAAGATACGCAAGGAACTTTTCAAATGACTGGTCTAAAATATCCTTTATTAGAAATAGTAATAAAAAAGTTGAATTTTTCCATTGAATTTGTGAATATCACGTACGATAAAATTTTTACACATACTATTATCGCATGTTTAGGCAAATTGAATGAAGGTGTGCTAGATATGTTACCTGTGCCTGTAATTATGAATTTTAAAAGATTATCAATGGGTATAGATATTGGGCAAAGTTGCGTAGATTACGTAGCAATTATGCCAATAGTACAAGTAAGAAAATTGGCAGTACCCCCAGAACTATATAACTATTTTTTTGTTACACCTGTCATAGTCTTTTGTATCCTTTATGTAGTACAACGAATCAAAATAATAAAGCACCATTGGAAATTATTTGAACTCCTAAGAATGGCTTTTGGAACAGCGATAAAGATGCCTACAATGAAGAAATCATCCGACAAAATTATCATTTCAAGTATTTTGTTATTGTCAATGGCGTACTCGCTTGAGTTCTATTCTAAATTTTTAAATATTCGATTTGTGAATGATGAAGCGAATTTCAAGAATCTATACGACATTCTCCAATCTCCGTTTTCAATTCAAACTAGTGTAGTATATTTAGAAGGTATCTTTTATGATAGCGAAGATCGAATTAAGAAAGAAATAGAGAAGAAAATGATAGTCGTGAAAGATATTATGCCTTGCTTGAATGATTTACGAGAGAACCATAATACAGTATGCATAACAAATAGGCCGTATGCGGAGTTAATACTGAGAATATATAAAGAATGGAATTTAGTAATGAAAATCGCTGATGTCAAGTTCGGTTGCGGTAGACTAGTATACTACGCTGAGAATGCTGCACCGTATGCTCAACGATTTAACCATATCTTTCAAAAGATGTACTCTTCTGGAATTGATTTAGCCTTCAAAAACTCTCAGAAGTTACATTTCAAGATGGATGAAAAAAAGTTCAAGAGTTTTAAAAATTTAGAAATCATGATTACAATATTATCCGGTGGGTACGCGATTGCTATCGTTGTTGGCATTTCAGAAATAATTTTAAATTTTCTGATATGATGCATAGCGTAGGCGATGCAACGTTAGTATATTTGGCAAAAAACCGGTAAACAATATTTTTTCAATGCACAATCGATTATTTATATGGAGTTGTAAACACGTATTGTATATATATCCAATGTTGAACAAATAAATGTAATTTCAAAAATTTGGTATAAATTCATTTTATGCAATACCTGTAGTTTCCGAGACGTTAAAAAACGGTGTGAACGGATTGCCTTCCGAGATAAGGCCATAAGTGACCTCCCGGGGGACGCCTTTATCGCCGTCTTCTGCATGCACTCGCAGAATTACGTCACCCTATTGTAACAGATAAGAAAAATCAGATTCCTGATTAAACCTGCTTATTAATACAGGTTCTTTTAGCACACAATATTTTAAATCACGTACAGGCTTTACGGTGTTGTTTATTTTTGTCAATGGTGGTGCTAGTGTGAAAACCGGTGGAACATCTTGAACGTCCTGGACGATCACTACCACGTGCAGTCCTGCGATGTTCCGTGTGTCTTTTCCGGGTTCCGTGTACGGGTCCTGTTAAAATTTCATTTTAGATATGGAAAAATTTATAATTGAATGTATGGCTATTCTAGTTAAAAAAAAATCATATGCGATTTTAGTAAATAGAAATTTATTTCTCAATTAAATTCGTTTAGAAACCATCGCATAATCGATATGTATATGATGATCTCCTAAGAATTAGGAGATTTATTCAAGTTCGTACTTTTTATGTATCAAGTTATATATAGTTCCAATCAATAAACTTCTATTAGTTTTTAGCGCATACTATAATGAGTCTACTTGAGTATGGATAAAATTCCTTCATCATTTGCTAAATAAACCTAAGTTTTCAATGTGACTCATTATTATAAATTTTTAAAGATAGTAAATTATTTACCGTCGCATACATAGTAAGGGTGTACATCGATTGGGTCTCGAAATCTAATTCTCCTGTAAGCGTAATTATACCCTTTGTTTGACTCCCCATCTGTCGTTGCCTAATTTTAAACAGTTCTTTAGGTTGCTGAAATAAGAAAATTATCTTCATATAAAAATATATTGGAATGTAATGTATGTATATATTTCATTGAATTATATACCACTACCGATTGCTAGGTGAAAAAAACCACTTTCTATTTTTCATTTAAATGGTCGTTAATAGTTACTGATAAAAAAATGTTCTTACCCATAGCTCTATATACACTGGTTTTCCACTCCAAGGGTTAGATTCAACGAGGAGATAATCCAGCTCCTTTTCTGGTTTTGTATCCTTAAAAATGTTGAATTCATTGATGAAGGCGAGTTATATAATTTAAAATAGTACTTTTTAATCTAAATAAATTTTTCTTTTTGTATATATTTCAAAATTCTTTTCCTAAAGTGCAAATAGAATGTATTTTACATTGAACTACAGTGTACACTGCTCGCTTCATTTTGTTATCAAATATTTATGGTGCAATCACAGCCACTGGCATGGTTGGTTATAGAAATTGAGTTAAGTCTTCTCTATAAGGTGTTAAGAATGTAGCATACATGACACTATAGGTGCTCACTTCGTATGAAGTAGGTGTGAATAATAAGAAAAATAACTGCTAGGTAGACTACGTCCACAACTTGTAATGAAGCTCTTAGATAGTTAAATATTAACTCATTAACCGATAAATGTTTATTTTTCTTCACAATTTGAAGTATAGTATTTCCGATATCGTAGAGTCTCATCTTTAAAAGTTGGCAAAAAAATTAATCTAGATATCGTTGTAAAGAAGGTCGATATTTTCGCTATCAATTCCGGTCAAATGTGGATAAAGCTTTGAAGATAAAGCAAACATGAAAATTTTTTTTCTTTCGCTCATTAGAAACCGAGATATTGCAAATTAAAAGCTGGTAATCTTCTAGACCAATTCTACAACCAGCTTTTAAAAGATGAGACTTTAATCGATATCTAGTATGTCCGATAGCAAACTCCATGTTCCGATTTTTTTCCAGGATTTAGAGCTTAGTTACATAGCTGAAAATTGTGAAGAAAATTGTGAAGAAAACCGACGTAAAGTCGGTTTTATCATTACAATTCGTTGCTTGTGGTTTTTCAGAAAAGAAAACAAGATCTCTCTGAGCTGGCTTAATATAGAAAGCAATAAAAAGGTTACGGCACAAATCCGCAAAAAAAAGTGTCAGAGTCAAACGCGCTCTTGAACTTCGTCGAAACGCCGACTAATTAAGCGTGAACACACACAATACGAAAATAGCCTATAATTTGTGCAGGCTCGTGCTGTCGTTTCCTTGGTTGACGAATACGTAAAAAAGAAAAAAAAAAATTAGCTTCGCCTTCCGCTATGGCAGAAAGTCGCACACACAATGATTACCTCCGGCACCATAATCAAGGAGGGTATGTGTGGGAAGATCTTGTCGCGCGGCGTGGTCGAATTAGTGACGGAGATCGTGGCCTGCATCGAGTTAACGTCACCCTTCGAGTCCCTCACCCTCACCACGAAGTCGTGCAGTCTGCCCGGCACTAGGCGACGCGAAAGGATCACGTTTGCCTGGCATACCTTGTTGTACAGTGTGCATGGTAGGTTTTCCACGCGCACAATCGGCGAGGTTGTGGCTGACAATTGAAACAATCGTTTAGCTTATTGATGGATTCATTGGTTTGGCGGTATTATTGCAAAATTCACGTTACCGATGATTTCGAAAACCAGAGGAAAATCGGCATCTTGATCGGTGGCTCGAAGCCGGAAGATGGCCGAGTCGACTTCCGCGTCCGCGGGTACCAGGACCATTCCCATGTCGGTCGAGACATCGAAGCGCGGACGTGCGGCGTGTGTCCAGGCGAAGAGAAGGCTCAGACAGATCCACGTCCTGAGCCATCCTTCCGCCATTTGCATTCTGAAATTAACATCCGTTTCATTGATTTATTTTATGGTTTGCTTACATTCTATGGAATCTTAGGTGATAGATAGTGATAGATGGTTGGTGCTAGATGGTGACGGTTGATTTATGCTAAATAATCAAGGTGAAGGAGTTTATGTTGATGTGGAGACTGAATTGATACCGAAAGATGGTAATGATTGCCTAATCAGGTTTATAATTTCTACAATATGTTAAGCTTTGCTGTTATTGCGTGTACTCTCTGTTGACTAAGGTAAAAAATCCAGTAGCTGAACAGTGCTAGTGATTGATCTGATCCAGTGTCTGAACACATGCGACCCATAATAGTCTAGGAAAGTTTTCATACACCAAAGTGTCCAGTCACTGGGTCTTTTACCTTACTCTTAGAATACTATATTCGTAAGTTACTACTGTACACTTAATCCAATCTGATTGAGGACTCCTAATAGCATTGCTCATCCTCCTGCTAACAAGTATTTTTATAAAATCCACCTGTTAAGTTTTCCAGATCATTAAATCCATTTTAAGCATTCGTTCGCTCTGATCAAATGTCTCTATCGACTCATCACTAAAGATCTAAAAACGAGCGAAGCTACGCGTTCATTCATCATCCCCCAATAAATTCATTTATTTTTATCGCGGTTACGATTACCCAATCAAACAAAAGCAGCAGCCAGCCATAAAAAGCATCGGTTAAGCAAGGAATCCACCTTGTGGAAAATCTTTCGCGATTAATCCGACAATCGGTCCAATAAACTTAAACAAACTGTCGCTGCCGTGAGAGAAAGCGAGAGAGATAGAGAGAGACGCGTCCTGCACGTGCGCGAGAGAAAGAGCAGACAGCGTCGTTTCGCCTGCATAATAAATGGCGCGACCTCCTTTCACGATTATAAAATCGATATTCGCGCGCTGAAGTTTATCGAGACGCTACATCTCAGGTCGGTTGGCTTGTCCGAACGCTATAGTCTCTCTCTCTCTTTACTTCCTCGTGTCCAGGAGTAATTGCCGGATCGGGCGCCGCGTCGGGCTATTGCCCCGCTTACGTCAGGCGTCGCCGTCCTTACTCCCGGTTGCCTTGTGATAAACGCACCTGTTAACGTAAATCGTCCACGCTCTCTCTGTCTATTTCTGCCGCTGTATATCCGTGAACCGCAGTATCTCTTTTGTTTGCACGCCCTCTCTCGACCGAGCGATTTCTTTGCCCTGCGAGTTAGTTGACGAGTTTCTGATGTATTCGTTTTAAATTAACTTCCGTTGATTCGCCATGTTGGATTTCGTAACGAATTTCTTTATTATCGGATAGGAAATATGCGCATTTTATCGATATTGGTGAATTCTCATTCATACAGTTACTAAGTTTGAAAAAGATGGAATGGAATTGGTATAAATTATGTTTCTTCAAGGAACCAGAAACGTATCAGTTCTGGTTAATTTTTCAGTGAATGAAAATTGATAAATGCTTATTTAAAGAGTATGTGTTATACGACGCTGCATTTTAGAAAAATCAAAATTATTTTTTTAGAAATGCTGAAGCGGGGAATATTTTATATTGAAACTTTTTACTACACATTTGTTAGATAAGATTTTACGATGTATTAATATTTCAATATAGATCTTAGAATTGACGTGAGTATAAACGAAAATTTACTGTAATATTTAAAAACAATGGAAAATTTATTTTATAAATTGAAACAAATAATTAAAATTATGGGTCGGGCAATTAAATAAAAATGAATACATCATTTTAAAAATATTGTAAACATATACATTCGTATTTTATGAAATCACATCATTTGAAATATTTTCATATTATTACATTTCTATCGTAAAAAAATTGATAGTCTCATGACATACAGTCTTGAACAAGAAAGGTATTGAGCAAAGAAAGTGGATACCCTCTTAAGGTGTTAAAATGAATGAATAATGGAATCCATGATATTGTAAGTATTAAGCTACTGTGTAACTAAGAAGTGTGAATAAATAGCATAATCCAGTAAGTAGGTAGCTTACCTCTCACAAAGTAGAATACAGTAGTTGACAAAACAAAGTTATAGAGCATTTTACACTAGTTTGTTTTTAAACAATTGGTCAAGCTTTACACACGAATAAAGTAAGTAATAATAAAAAGTAAGGAAGTAGATCTCATGTAAAATAATATTATAAAAGTTGTAAATAAAAAAATTAGAACTGATTTTTAAATTACTTTGATTGTGAATAGATTGGCGTAGTAAGTGGATATAGGTAGGGAGATAAGGGGATTTTATGTACCGTTTGATCAAGGATAAGTACGTGTAAATGTCAAAGAAGTGCAGTAACGCTATGCTTTCAATACAAGACAGAACACTAAAAAACTAGTTTTTTCTTCCTCTGCCTGTGTGTAGTAAAAAAGTTCAAATTTCAGCTTAGAAAAAGGTTCTGACTCAAAATTTCAATCTGCAAAGGGTTCATCTTTAAGTTAATAAAAATTTTATAAATCTAAAATTTGATATAAAAAAAATTATACCAAAATCTAACTCCTAGTCCAAACTACACTTGGATAAAAAAAAAGATCTTTTTATCCTTACGAGCAAGAATTAATTTCCTTGACAAAAAACAAATCCGCTTGATTGACCCTTTTTTAAACTAAAAAGTTGAAATAGAATAACTTTTCGCAAGTAAAAGATTGAGATAGTGTCTTTTCCGAGCTGAAAACATTGGGATATAGTTTTCGACATCCTGATCACAAGTTCTAAAGGGTTCCAGGTCCGTAATTGATCAGTTTCCCAGATATAAATCTATCCATTTTTATACAATATGTCTATTGAAACTTTTGATTATAAGAAGTCATTTAAATAGATATATAATACGCAATGTAAAATCAGATGTTAGAGTCTTTAAATTTTGAAAACTGGCCACGTATTTATCTCGGGCCCATTCGGACTTTTGATAAAGACGTCGAAAATAGCATTATCACAAAGTTTCAGACAATTTGATTAAAAAACAATTTTCATAAGGACCCGTGTGCAAGCTCTAGCCTTTCAGTGCAGAACCTTTTTTCACCGAGCCGACATTATGTTTTATCTTTTTATAAAAGTAAATGTTCTAACAAATAATCTGTTAAAATATTGATGAAATACATCCTTAAAAATAAAATTTTGGATAGTACTATAACTAGATTAAAATCAAGGTACTCCACATATTGTGCATATTACGTTTTTACCTGTTGAGCCCGCTCATTGTACATCTTGCTGCATAGATAATAAGATTATGATATAATTAAGTCCACGTACGTTACACGGTAATTTTACGAGCATGATCAATTCAAATTGCTTAAAGAGGTTCGATACAATTACGATTTAATTAAATTATCAGTAAAATAAAAATAACATAATAAAAATATTCGTTAATCTATAAAAATCTGAAAATGAATAATTTCTGTCTGAAAATCCGTAAAAAGCACGTAAAAATATTACTCTATTAAAATAGCTTTTTTTTTTAAAAAAATCTTAAAATTTCATTGTCTCCGGTCTACATATACATCCCATAAGTTATTTAAGTCTTTAACCCGCTTTTCATTTTCCGCACACGGAAGTATGCATGCACTCATCAGCATGCTAAACTAAAAAATGCCTTCGCTCCATTCTCAATCCTGTGCGGCATCAATCCATGTGCGCGAAAAGTAGCGGACCCCGATTGGGCGAGACTGAACTGGTACACGAAAAAAAAAAAAGCAAAAACGAGAAGATCGTAGCCGCGCGATAAAGCAGTTCAGGAACGACATTACATTCACAGGCTTACGAGCTCCTTTCATAATTCACACGCGCATACAACACACGCATAGGAGGGGAGGAGGCCGGGGAAATTATAGGAATAGAATCGATATTTCGTTCTACACGCGCGTTTAGTTCTTTCACTGTCCAATATAATATAGCATCATTGCCTGGCTAATAGTGTAGGCATGCGATGGGGTACGCTAAAGGAAAGACTAGTGTGTTTGTGTGTGTGTGTATGAATCGGTTGTAGGTCAGTGAGCTTTGAAAAGCTCGTGTGTACTCACGAGTGTGTACGTCGTCGCGCAATATACATGCATGGGGTAAGAAAATTAAGGGGTAAGCTGGCTTCATTTAATTTTAAATAAGCACGGATGACCAAGTTCCCGGATTTTTTCATGTCACTCCCTTTCTCAGAGAAGGCATCGTTTGGCTCGAGTCATCGTCTCTCTCTCCCTCTATTCATTTATTTCTAGCATTTGATTATAGGTAAGATGAGTCGAGGAAATCGGCACGGGGGAGTAGTAATCAAGAGGCAGTTGAGAGGACGGCTTGTGCGTCAGGCGTAAAACTCACTGGCTTTTGCGTATTAAGGCCAGTAAGTTTTTAGATCTCTGCCAACTGTGCATACTTTAGAATGGACGTTGTTTGCTTTTAAAGGTGGATAGTTTAAAAGAATATAGCGAATATAAATCGGCTTAGCTTGAAAGTTATCACAAACGGAGATTTTTACTAGTGAGCATTCATTTTATTAGTTTCTAACGAATTATTTGCGTCTGAAACTTCTTGTGGCACGTAAATGAAGTATCGCTTGCAATCCATTAACGATATATAAAGACTTGATCGTACGAGGCTTGTAGCCTTTTTACCTGTAAGTACGTTGTCAATTATCATTAATCTTTCAGGAGTTATACGTTGTAATTGATTTTTCTACGTTGTAATTTCTTTTACTTGTCTTTCAGAATTGTGCATTTTACCTATATTTATTAGAATATTCACTATTATACATTCGTCAACGTCTACAACGGTTCTTTGAAAATTGTTTAATAATGATAACATACAAAAACGTATTTAGTTAATTTGATCTTGTTGAATTGGAGCCTATGTAATTTCAAAGACTAAGATGTGTTCTACAAATAAAAAAAATTATTAAACATTCTGAGAAGTTTGATCTTTCTCTAATGTGTATGGCCATAACGACAATTTGACATACATTGCCGAAGACATGGAATACGTATAGACAAAAACTATATGTAGCCATAGACTACAAAATCATGCATTGGATTTGCTGTATAAAATAGTTTATTGTAAATTGCTAGTTGTCTATAGAAATGTATAATCTTATTTTGGCTACTTTATTATTTTTGCAGTTTATCTAAGTACCGATATCTAGAAAATTTCTTAATATAATCGTAATCTTACTTTTATAAATAAAATACAAAGCATATTTGAATATTAAAACATTATTACTATAATTAGAAAAAACTGTATTGTGTTATATTGCTTATCCTATAATAACTTTTACATAGAAGGTGCACAACTAAGACTAAGCATTTCTAATAAGGTCTTCCGTTTAATAAGAATTTCAGGGATAAGGGTAGCGGCAGTCAATAATTCTAAGCTCCGTTTTTCATCGCACCCTATCTCCTTTACGAACTTAAAAAAGAATTAAGGCTCTACCGCGATGAAATCTAAGGCTTTCGTGACTAGCGGGAGTCCGGTACCGAAGGCGAGAACGCGAGAGTCCAGAAATTCATGCGTGACCGCTCTCGAGTAGACTGACCGCACGAGAAGGGGGTCACAGCCCCCGTCGATTCGCCATTGGCTTATTTTTCCTTTTTATTCTTCTTACTTTTTTCTACATCGACAGGTTTTATCGCTTTTCGTAAATTGAAAAGTTCTTGCTTTCCTTTGATGTAGTTCCTGATTTTTTATGTGCCTTAGTTTAATGCTCTATTTAAATGATATATATGTATATAGAGAGAGAAAAAATGGAAGTATATTATTCACGGGTTTTTATATATTTTATTTTAATACAATATTTTTACGTGTTTATAAAATTTTTATTACAGTTAATTTTAATTTACATAAAAATCGGATAAGAATCTGTTATTCAACTTTAATTTTCATAAGTCAATAAATATTTCAATGACAAATTAAGGGTAGTTTCTTACTATTGCTTTTAATGATTTTTTATTATTGCGATTTTAGAACAAAAACTTTAAAGCTATCATAAAAAGCAATGTTTCAGCTTTTCTACTTTACAATTACTCTTTACTGATAAACGTTATGGCTTCAAATCGTACTCAGATCACAATCGAAAAAGTCATTCCCATCGTTATCCTGCTTATCTCCGAACTATTATGTTTCTTATTGTTATCAATATTCATACCATGTAGAAACAAGAAACCAAACAGAAGTTAGATAAAAAATTAAAAGTCTAAGACAAATTTTGGCATCACGTGTATTCAACTATAACCGGCTAATCGTCGAGCGGTAAAGTTTGCTCAACAATGCACTACTAATCGTACTAACCTCTTCATTGCTCGTCAATTATTCAGCCTTTCTTTTTAGGAAGCGAGTCAGAGAGAGAGAGAGAGAGAGAGAGAGAAAGAGAGAGAGAGAGAGAGAGAGAGAGAGAGAGAGAGACTAACGCTGACATCAGTCGACATCGCGAGAGAAAGAGTCGTGCACAACCCAATCTCAATTGATCACCATGAAAATCGATATACGTGGGCGAGAGAGAGAGAGAGAGCTCTTTAATACAGTAGCAGAAGTAGACTTAATGTATAAGTGCGCGCTTAGGGAGAGACCAAGCTTGTGTCGCTATACCTACAACAATGAAAAATTAAAACGACTTTATCGGGCAACGGCCCGTTGGTAGGCAATCGATTTCGCATGTTGTTTCCCGACTCTTCCTTTTCCTCTTTCCTTTCTACTCTCTCTCTCTCTCTCTCTCTCTCTCTCTCTCTCTCTCTGCCTGTCTTTCTCTTTTTTCGCATGCACACATATGCAGGTGGTTATCGAGCTATTGTGCCGACGATGAAAATTTAATCGTTGTTTTGCGTCGATAGACGTGCGCGGCGCGTTGGTCCATTAAGCTAACTTCTCATAATATGTAGATATTATGTATTGTTGGAGTGATCGTTATCTGACTCTATTTGAAATTGAAATGGGCTTAATTTTGGGAATGGTTAGTCTTGACGTTGAATATGAAAGACGTTGCGGTAGACTAGTTATTTGGTGATTTGTATAATTATACAGAGTATTGAATGTTCAATAACATTTTTATTTCCGAAAGTTAAAAATGATATTGGTGAATGTATAGGTATTAGTAGTTTTAGTTCAGATTTGTAACTGTTCCCTGTAATTTTTAGACATTTCCCAGTTATACAATTTAATATTATTGCTGAATAATGCATTACTTTTAAACTAAAAATGACCTTCGTAGAGACCACAATAAAGATTTATGTTTGAGGAATAATTTGTTTTTATGGTAAAACGTAGTCACATAACTTTTGTAAATTATGTGTTGCTTAGCATACGTAATTAAATAATTGCATAGGACATAGCATACGTTGTAAAATTTTTGTTGCTATTTGAAGAATGTAAAAAAATCATGCCTTATATAAGTAAATAATTTATTTTATAGTAAATATTAGTACAAGTTTTATGAAATGCATGAATAGGCCCTAAAATATAATTTTATCAACATTAATTTAAGTAGCGAAGGCCTTTTCTTTAATACTTTTCCTAGATCTTTACAAATAAAAAAGTTAACAACCACCGATAATAATCTTATCAATTTTATCGTATGAATTGCAGTTCGGCTGGAATTAAGAAGTCAGTCCTCGAGTGTTTAATAATAATTGTTTCGCCCCGTGTCGACTCATTACACGCTAAACAAATATTTTTATGGTTCGTACTTGCATTTATGTTCGTGACACGTTAAAATGTGGGCTGGTAGAATATTCGTGTTACTGCATATTTCTTCTGACTTTCTTTTCATACCTACATATATTTCTTTTTCTCCTGCATGCGATTCGGTCATATTACCTCAAAGCTTTAACAGCGAATGAAATGTGGATTGACGGAAGTGTGCGAGAGGCCATTGAAGAAGAAGATGGTTTAGTCAGATATTTAATTTTTTTCTTTTCTCATGGCTTAGGATTTCGTTAGTATTTCGGTTATAGGGCATTCAAGGTTTTATGATCATGGAAAATTGAGAAATACTATCATAAAAGATTTTTTAATTTAGTTTAAAAAAAAACTATAAAAAAATAATATAATTCGAATAATATTTTAATGTCTAAACACAAATATTTGATAATTGTAATAATGTTCATTTATATTTTTCAATAATTGAAATAAAGAAGTAATTTATTTAAATGTAATAAATTATTGGTTAATCAATTTCATTTAAATTAAAATACTCTGCTCTCTTAGCTTTTAAGTTCCTACGCATTCTATTAAAAGACATTGTCTTACCATACTTGGTAGGTAACTACTTCCGTATACGCGACTATGTATTTCAATTGAAAAAGTTTTTTTTCTTTGTTTGCAGCCAATTGTGCCTAATAAAAGTGGAGTATATTCTATAACTTTATAGACCCTTTCTATATTTGTCAAACTTAATCAAATTTCTAACATGTAATCATAACATAAATGCTTTTAAAAGTTTATATCGTAGAAAAACAACTTATAGTAACAAATTTCTAGTCTTAAAAATAAACTAATGAAATTTACAAGTGTAGGATATGTGACGTTGATTAAACTAATGTGAACTGTGACATTTAGTGCTTGGCTGCAACAAGTGGAATTATAAAAAATCACCTGAATCGTCATTCAATGCAGTGGCTATCCACGAACATTTGGACTTTTCTTCTTTCCGGCGACTGCTTTCTTCTAAACAATTTACTGTACATAATTCCTGTGAACCGGTTTCTTCATAGCTTGTACATATAAAAACACTTAGACGTAGTTTGTTTACATGAGTTCAATATCTTTTAAAAACGTTCATAAAAATGTATTAAAAATTTTAAATCGCCATCAAAAAGTTTTCAACAAAGTTACATAAAAGTTGGGATTCCGATCTTTAACGATTTTCTTGTAGAACTTCAAAAAGAGAGTACGAATCATTTGGATAAAAAAACTACGATTAAAGTACCAATGCTTCAAAATGTTTTTCAAAAACTTTTATACTTTACTAAACAGTATGCGCTCATGAATAACATACATCGAATAACTGAATCGTGTCAGCGAGACTATCAATTCACTGATTTTCCAACTGAATAGTTCACCATCAACCAAAATCGTCTCAACCCATGACTCACATTTAAGTCCACTATAACGAGTTTATCATCTTGGTCACAATCACAATGCCATATCCACCGTTCGTATCACCTCAGTCCCAATAACCAAAAGTCATTTACTTCCTTTTAGCTGCACTTTTCGCCCCTCGTATCCCTGCACATCCACCATGCGAGATCCAAAACAACCATGCTGCCCAATTGCTCGATCTCCAATCGATACCTCTTCGCGATCTCAATTCGCCTCAAGAACCACGAATCTTCTCTGGCTCAAAAAGGAAACACAGGGGTTAACTCGGCGACGGCGTCGGCGCCTGCGGCACATAGCATAGGAACGGAGTCCCCGATCGCCCAGCGGACTAGGAGAGTCTCAGCGGTCGGTCAGTCGTGTGTATTACCGGGCGCGCACTGCCCACCTGGCCAACAACTAGCCGTGGTCGATGTCCGACATTTTTCCTCGGAGGCTCGCGCGCGCACACACCAGCAGCTACCCTCTAGCACGCGAGCCACTGGCCGTTCACCGCTGTTTCCACCCCCTTACCCTTTCTCTCTGTCTCTCCCCCCCTTTCTCTCTCTCTCTCTCTCTCTCTCTCTCTTTCGCTCTGTCACGTGGAAAAAGCGACCGGCGAGACAAAGGAGGAACTCGATCGACGTACGCGTAAGCTCTATAGACCGTGTGTATATAGTCGTCTTATAACGTGCGTGGGTGTGGGGTGGTGCGGCTGAAAATACGGGGGTGGGAATGCAAATTGGTTTGAGGAGGTAAGAGAGGGAGGAGGGGAAGGGACGATTGGGAATGTAGGCCAGTCAAGCCGCAGTATGTAGAGGCTCGCGCGCGACGACCACGACGACTTCCCGGGCCTTTGTATTTTAATGTACAAGCGCGCTCGACGATATACGGCGCTAATCGCTAAGTGAATCGTTGTGTTTACGCGCTTTCCTCGTGCGGGAGAAGCTCGATGTTGCGAGCGCTCGTGTGGAGCTGTAGAGCGACCCTGAGAAGCCATTGAGATGGGCAGATTTGTATGTTTCACGCTAGAGCGGATTGTGGCTGCTGCTATTAGAAATTTTCTATGAGCTGACTTTCGGTTCGAAACGAATAGTTAAGCGCGTTCGCTAGTTTCTGACTAAAATTTGAATTTGATTCTAAAAATTCAAATATAGCTAATGAGTAATATTTATCTATGTCTTTCTGCGTTTTTTTATTTTTCAAGAGTTAATCATATAGGTATGATTATTGTTAATGCTCGTTAGCATGTATAACTTGTTGATAATATTTTTTGCTTGATTTATTTCCACTCTAAGATATCGTAAATTACACGTACATCTATTATACCAAATTATAACTGAGTTATTGTGGTAAACATGAACGTGAATAAATTATATTTTGATTTATTTTATATATGTATGGTTAAAACTCCTGCAATTTTTCTTCTACGTTAAAGAATAATTGTTCGAGTATTCTATTTAAATGATCGATACAGGAAGCTCCAAAAATATAAGAATCTAAGTTTAGAAAAAAAAAGAACAAATCGGTGTACTAGTTTTGGTAATAGATCGTTGCGAAAATTATCAATAAGCGTGTAGACCAATTACTTTCTTGTGAAATAGGCAAAGAACGGATTTCTATTTTTATTAGCGACCTGATTACGAAGATTTGCATTTTATTTGTGAAATAGTTCAGATCCATATCCTGCTTTTCTCTTACTAGAACCAAGTGTTGGTAATTTCGGTAATCTTTATGAGTCTCTCGGTAAGTAGAACTCTTACCGCGTGTATGATATGGTTTGCAGTCATGACGAGTCAGTAGGAAAAAAATAGCCGTAGTAAAGTTGAATCTATTAAATATTTCACCTTTATACACTCGCAAATGACCCGCAAACACTGATACTGTTTCATATTAATGAATACAATAACGCTTACGTTTTCGATACTAACGACGTTAGTTCCTTGGAGGACATTAGACTAATTCAAATGTGTCCCCTTCATGCAATGTAAAACTTTGCTGCTTTACATAGACCCAGTAATGGAATAAATTAACACTAATTAAACACTATTTTTAGTATCATTCAATATTGAAATCATAAATCTTAATTAAAAACCTGTGACAGTTAACAAAAAGTACGATTTGAATTCCGCGATACGCTTTAATAAACTCTAAAAACTGACATAGAATAAACATCCAACACTCTTAAAATTGAAAATTCTCTGATAATTAATTCCGACCCCGGCTATTTGTGAAAAATCATAAAAAAGAGGGCCATTATTATCAAGTCAGCAGACTTTCCGCGAAGTCACTATGGCTCGCATTTATCGGCGAGGTGAAAAGGAGAGGGGGAAACTCGACACTCGACTATAGCCTTGGCTCGTGAGTCAGGACACACCGAGGATAATTTGAGAAATTGGTTTGTTCACGAGGTAGGCGAATGTCAATTGGGATAAGAAAAGGGCGCTGACGACTTGATAGGCGAGTCGCGTGATTTACTCGTGCCGACGAATCATTCTCGTCGTTATCTTGTTCGTTTTCCGTCAACTATTTCGTGGCTGGCTATTGGGGACTGGCTAATGAATTTTGCATCAAAAAGCCTATTTTCTAATAATTCATAACGCAATCAAATGAATTTTCATCGTTGACGAGAGAAAAGTATCCATAAAATTTGTCTATACGATTTACACATTACGGCATAGCTTTCAATTAAAATAAAAGTAGAAAATCTACGCCTTGGAGACGTTAGAAAATGGCGCGAACGCGAAGAAAAAAAGTCAAACGCTTTGAAAAGCCTGTATATATACACACGTTGCTCGGAAGGATCGAAGCACGTGTATAAAAAGTTCCTGTATACTTCGAATAGTCTGAAAGTATATAGGCGGCTGGAAGAAAGCTCTCCACTGTATATGTACGCGGAGGAGGTCGAAGGAAGTCAAGCTGACCGGGAGGGTTATAGTTTCCTCAGATTAGCATAAGGCTGCACGCGAGCCGGCCGACGTTCAGGAAGACGATAAGGGCGAAAGTGGCCGACCGACTCTCTCTCTCTCTTTCTCTCTCTCTCTCTCTCTCTCTCTCTCCCTCCTTTAGCTTGTATACATTGCCGTTTCGGCTGGCTTCGCTTTTCAAAGCTCCCCTTTCGAGGAGGGTAGGACTCGAGAGGAGAGCTGAACAGGCGGTGCGTGGAACTGTGCGTCGGGGCCGCGCGTCTAGAGATCCGCTATCGTCGTCAACCTTCGACCTCGAGCCTGAGCTGGCCAATCTTGCCCCAGCCATCTTGAAGGCTTTTGTTTTATTTCGGACAGAGATCGCGTATCGAATTTCTCTCCTGACTTTTTCTTTTTTTTTCACGAACGCGACTCGATTACGTTGTAATGATCGATGTCTTATCATTTGTGGTACGTGCAGATTGGTTGTTGGAGGAGTAAAAACTTGTGCTAAAATGTATATAACTTGACAGTTTATCTTGTATTCGATTCAGTATTATTTTTAGTTTCGTAGAGTTGAAGAGCGAATATACAATTATATAGTTTTGTTTCTTTTTCCATTCAGTAGAATTAATGTGGTTAAAATACTTTTTGATAAACTTGGATCGGAATGGATTGGTTTTATTCTTAATATAAAATCAAATAAAAGAATTATTTTATTAAAATTATATGATTTTTTTTCTTGTATTGTTTTATTTAGTTTTCATAAAGAAGTAGAATTATACTTTACTTATTAAATTCTCTTAAGAGATACAGAATATATAAAAGATATGAGGATAATTAATGAAAAAATGCTCAGACAATCTGTTTAAATGCTATAAAATTTCATAAAAACTCCTTGAACTTTAAGTGCAGAACAATAACTATTATACTTCCCTTTAGAAGTAATGGGCATATAAGAGTCAGCATCTAAAGAATCGCGTCAAAATTGTCCATAAATGTATTTAATGAAACCAGTAATTCAAAAATGAATCAACGAATGAGCTGATTTATAACACTAGGATAATCCCCGCTGAAATTGCGATAACCATGCTAATACGGCCTATGAATCATAATGCCATATATATAAGTTTTCTCTGCATACGCGTATTACGGTCTTGCTTGGCGCTCCGTGGAGGTCGGCTACACACAGTCATTCTACCCCTTTTTATTGCGGCATTATTTCATTTCTACGAAAGGCTTTTAATAGGCCCATAGTCCATGCGAAATTAAATACGAGGAATCCAGTGTAAATCGGCTGTGTAACAATATACAATTTTATTCAATTATAAAAAGTATTATTACAAAGGTAAAAATTCGATGTTCGATTTTGGCGGGTTGTGTATTAATGTATTTACAGACTTGAAGATTCACTTAACCGCTACACGTCCTTAGTTAAAATTACAATATTCGATCGACAAGTATATTATGCGTCGGACTGAATGAAAATCAGTCACGCTTCTCTAACAGTCCAGTAACACTCGTTGTATTTTAATTTTACATCTACATTTACATTGGTTAATATTAATTCTTATCTCTGACTAAGGGTAATAAATTATACATCTGTATATAAATAAATAGATCTGAGTCGTTGCTCTACGCAAGTACAGTACCAAAAAATACTAAAAGTATGTACAAAAGTTCGCCCTTATCTTTCTCAACTTATCTCTACGTCTTCGTAGCTTCTTCTTCCTTATCCCGGAGTGTCAGAGCTCCGTCGTCTCGACACTTTGGATGCCCAGTGGGTTATTCAGCACCTGATTATGGCCGCGATGAACCGGCGACTGATTGCTACCGCTGCTACCCTCGTTTGTCTCATCGGTCGTTGCTTCGATCGTCGTTGTTTCTACGCTGCTGAAAAGTAATTGGAATTTGTTATAAAATTTAAGGCTCTTTATTGCTGCTTAGAAAATTAATCGTTACTTCATTTTATGAAATTAACAACAGAGATTGATGAAATGTTGAAGATAAATTTATTACAATAACTATGATAATAATTATTCTATTTTCTATTTTGGTATTTATAAATAAGATTGATACCTGAAAATTGTAGTAATCCTTTGATTATAATACGGTTTATCTTCAGCTATTATTTCGTTAGTATTTGCTTCGTTCATAATTTCCTCGCTATTTACAGCATTTTCGTCCAGAGAGTCCCTATCCGAGTTATGACTAAGGAACAAAAGGAGTTATCGCGATGTAGACTCTATTGTTATGGAAATTCGTATGTATAACAAAGCGCTATGCTTATTTTACCTGATCGATTCGTCGCTCTTGAACCATTCGTTTTCATAGGCGTGCATCCAAATCGGATTCGAGCCTTCGATGCTATGCTTATTCGTATTTGGAACTCGTCCAGGACCTCTTAAAAATTCAGAATCTGTCACCCCTGTAAATATATAAGAATAATTATCAATTTCCATTACGACATTATATGTTCTTTATAGCCACGGATGGTTAAACAAAGCAGGCTTAGTTATCGATCCTGTGTAGTAAAGAGTTATCATTAGCTTTAAATTAGGTCTTTGTACAAAGAACTTTCTTTTATTTACTTAGAGTTAAAGGTATAGAATGACCGACACTTTTAATTCCAGATATTGTTTCATATTTATATTTTATTATAAACTCTTTAGTAAAAAAATCGAATTTCATTCGAATTATTAACACAGAATAAATTAGTAGCACTATTTACAATTGCTTAAAGCTACTTAGTCTAAATTATGAAATGTAAATTTGTACAATATGGTTTAATCTGACATGTATACTTCACATCCCTAAAAAAGGATCATACCAAACGGTGTAGCATTAGCGGCTTTTAGTTTCCTCTGATATGACGATCTCTGCGATAGAAATAAGCCTACGCTTAGGAGCAAAAGTCCTGCCAGACATATGGTCAGAGACGTCAACCAGAGGGTCGTATTAGCTTGTTCGTATTGGGCCAACGACTGGGATTGGGCGGGTTGCGTGTCAAGAACGTTAAATTCTTTAAAGAGGTTGTTGAGTTTCTCGATGTTTTGATCGACTAGTTGCAGGACTTGGGAAACCTCTAGAATCGAATTGTCGTCGCGGTTCACCAAGTGTAGGTAAAGGTCAGTTCGCGTTCGATCTACCGAGCCATCCTGGTTCTCGTGGGTTTTGTATTCATCCACGTTCACGATTGCACCAGACACGTTACCTAATATTCTGATTTGAAAAAAAAAGAAATTAAACAATAAATATATCTATCATCCGATATAAAAATGATTTTTAAATTAATCAAATAAAAAGTCAATAAAATACTCGAAAATAATTAAAGTATTTTGAACGTTATCTTACTCTCTGAAATATTCTATCCTATTGCGAATTTCCGATGGATGTTGCCTAAGAACAAATCTAACACGTTGATCCTCTCTCAGTAAATAAATAAACACTTTTGCTGTGTCCTGAAGTCCTTCAGTGTCATTGGCTAGGACCTAAATTTTGTTTATTTTTATTATAATTATGCATTAATTAAAATTAAATACTAAATATTGATTAAACGATCATGTATTTTACCATAAAATCAAAATATCCCTTCATTCCTCGTTGAGGGTCGAAGTTCAATGTTACGGCACCAGTATTTTCGTCAACCAAAAACGGTTGCAGTTGAATATGATCAAGACCTTCGCTTAAAGTCATTTGTATCTCTCCAATTAAATAATATTTTACGATCGCATTTATACCCTTATCCGAATCTATGGCCTGCAAAAAAAATAAACATTCATTTACTTTGTATCATCTCATCTATTCGAAATATGTGTGAGTTTTAATTTTTTTTTGTGATATCGCACCTTAACTTGCATGAATTCAGTTCCAAAATCAGCATCAGTCGTAACACCTCCAGTGAAAGTTTTGCTAATGAATTCAGGTGCATTATCATTAACGTCGATAAGAGTAATCACCACTTTCAATAAAGTATCATCCTTTTCATCGAAACTCGTCTGATTTTCTGGAACTGTGACACAATCTTCTGATGCTTTAATAATAATTTCGTATACTTCTTGAACTTCTCGATCCAACGACCTTAAAGTCTATAAACACATTGTAAAATGAAAAAGTGTGTTTAAGTATGACTAAACTATTAAGTATAAAAAATAAGCTCAGTTTGAACATTCACATTATTAATTATAATTTATAACACGATTATCTTTTTTTTAATTTTAATGTTAAACTTCAGGTAACATTGTACAGCTTAGTAAATAAAAGATTGCAAAAAATGCATAGTGAACATCAGCGATGGTATTACCGTGAGCTCGTGAGTAGAAATGTCAAGGTCGAATGAATTCTCATCATTTCCTCCGACGATGAAATAGCAAACTTTAGTCGGTGGATCGTCCAGGTCATCGACCTCGTCCCTGTCAATGGTCTCCGGTAGAACGACTTTTTCGAATCCTGGTGTCTGTTCTTCCGTGAAATTCACATTATGAACGTCAATCAAGAACTGTGGCTCGTAATCGTTGATGTTTGTCACGTAGATCATGAGGTCCAGATCGGAACTGAGTGGCGTAGGTGTGCCCAAATCATAAGCTTCAGCTCGTATCTTGGAGAAAAAATTGAGCGCTTAATTACACAAAAACTTGATGCTCATAATACATATACGTAATACAATTAATGGTATAATATGCGGTCAATTAATTATCTGATCTTAAATTAAAATGTCCCTTATATAAAAATTTCATTCGATCTTTATCGAATTTCGATCGCAGCATCGAATTATGTGATAATATCAAATTTATTTTAAATAATCAAGTTATTTGTTAAGTTTATTCATTTAGAAAAAATTATCAGTAGACAATAACAATTGTAAAAAAACATGTATATACCTCATATAATTTTTGAGTTTCTCTATCTAACTGTGTCTTCAAATAAATCATTCCAGTCCTATCATCAATTCTAAACGTCCTATGATGACCCGCAATATCCTGCTTTAATCGATAATGAACATCGCCATTGAGTCCAATATCCGCATCCCTTGCTTTAACTCGAACGATTTCTGATCCGACAGTCGTGTTCTAAAACAATCATCACAAAATCATACATAGTTAACTTTACAAAATACAAGATTAAAGAAAGTTAAAAGCGATTGAATACCTCTGGCACTCGAATTGTGACATTGTGCTGTGGACTGATGAAAACCGGCGGATTGTCATTGTAGTCGGTGACGCAGACGTCCAGGGTAGCGTAAACTTTGTTCGGGGGTTTGCCGAGGTCCTGCACTTCCAACTTCATCGAATAATTCCCAAATCTACCGCGAAGTGACTCGGACGCTTTGAGCCGTGCAGTCCAGTAATCGGTTTGCTCTAGTGTGAAATAACCTTGAACAAAAGTATAGTGATGTTAGAAAACTGATATCATTTTTAATATAATTATTTTCGTTTTATAATGATTAATCTAAATTTAAGAATTGCTGATGTATTTAACTTGAAATACATTTAAAAAATTAATTTCCTCCTGTCGTTTTAAATTCTTTTGTTGTGGTTAAATTCTACATGTCAGTTAATGACAGTTTGAAAATTTAGCAAGTTTATTCAATCAAATATGAAAAACAATAATAAAACTTTAATTTTTAAATCTTTAATGCAACATTTACTACTAGATGTTATGGCAGAATGCATTTTTTTTTGTAGATGTTCATGAGAAATTTCGTGATAGCGTAGCAGCAAAAAGAGAAATTATTTACAAAAATTTGAAAAATTCTGTATAAACGATTATCATTATCAAACAAAAAGATGCAATGCAACACCTAATTCATTCCCCGAGAGAATTCGCATCTTGGTCTGTCCGTTCGCTGTGAGTGGATTATCCGCATCCTTGCTCTTTATGAACACAATGCTCTCTCGAACGTCGTGAAACTCCGTAACAGTCGCACAGCCCTCGGGTATCTCGATCTTTGGCACATTGTCGTTCACGTCGATCACCGTCACTCTGAGTGAAGCAAAAGAAACAAAAAAAAACATCGATAACAAATGTACAGTTACCAAAGCAAGAGCAGCCTAATTGCTGCTCTCGTAAAACAAGATACTCACTCGATCTGCTTGAACGCGTTGCGGGATTCACCACCTGAATAACCGAACTGATAATTGTCCCAGACTTCAATAACGAGTACGTAAGAGCTCTTGGTTTCCCAGTCGAGCGTGTCAGCGACCGTCAATGATCCGGTCTCTGGATGAATCGCGAACTTTCCCTGTGGCAAGAGCGAAGTTCGTTACTTCATTAAAATTAAACGAGCCGACAATGATGCACCATCGAGCATGCCTTTTCGGTCGTAAAGTTTCATTATAGGGATGGGCAATGAAATTAGTGGTATTTCACGAAACTTTGCTGGTCGTTGCTTTGTTTTCTCTTACCTGCGAGGACATTCTGTCGAGGAGGTAGGTGACTTTTCCATAGTCGCCGCTGTCGGCGTCTTGCGCCTTGATCGCAGCGATCTCGGTACCGATCTTCGCATTTTCCAACACAGTTATGTTTGTTAGGTCCGTTATAAAGTATGGATTGTTGTCGTTTTCATCGATTACTTGGACGAATACTTCCGCAAGACTAGATCTGCAAATTAAAACATTTTTGTTGTCATTACATGTATTTATTTTATCATATTTCAAAAAGTTATTTTAAGACTTAAATAACAGAACAATGAAAATATACGTCGAATGCAAAAGTACTGGATTATTACCTTGGAGGGATTCCAGAATCCGTAGCGCGCACAGTGAGATTCAGCCAAGAGTAAACCTCTCGATCAATTTTATTGGCTACCGTCATTTCTCCGGTCTCTGAATCCAAATTGATCATTTCCGTGAGCTCGCGCGGACTTTCCAACGCGTAGGTGATGGTACGATTTTTATCGGCGTCATCGGCTACAATACTGGCAATGTGTGCACCATTTTTACTGTTCTCAGTAACGTAACGACGATAAAAAGGTCGTCTAAATCTGGGATCGTTATCGTTTTCATCCTCTATGACTATATTAAGCGTAGCTGAAAACATACAAACATCACAGTTTACCTCGCGCGTAAAATTCTAATTTTTCTTCGCCTACTGCGCTTCAATATTTCTAAATTATTCCCCATAAAATACACAATTTCATAGTGATCGCACTAAAGTCCTTACCGGAGGCGATTTGAATGCCTTTGACGGCGGCTAAATCTTCAACCACCAAGCCCAGTCTTATTGTCTCGACTCTTTCTCTGTCCAGTAGCTTTACGACCCTTAAAAGCCCATCCACTGCATTCAACTCCAGCGCGGCGAGGTAATCGTATTCCTGAATACGGATTAGCGTGCCTTCCTCGTTTCTCGCTTCCGACGAGTTCGGATCGATTCTGTAGCGGAGTATCGGTGCAATGTCTGGATCATTTGCTACCACTCGATGCACGTAAGCTCCAGCCTGAGACAATGTTTAAGAATAAAAATTTGTAGCTTGTGCCATTGCACTATCTTGATGTTGATTAGATTCAAAGCGAATGTTTATTCATGTGGACTGTACCTGAGTGTTTTCGCGAATAGTGACAGTGCCGGGATCGATAAAGACCGGCGGCTTGTTGTTTACGTCGATAATGCTGATGTTAACGATGACTTCGGCAGATTTTTGAATCTCGGCGCCGCTATCGATCGCCAGGACGTTCAAGCTGTACATTGTGGTCTTTGGGGACGTTAAATCCGGATCTAAATTGGAGCCCGGCGCTATTCTAATTGTTCCCGTCTCCGGCTCTATCACGAACTTATCGCCTGCGCCACTCTGAATCCTGTACACGACTTTGTTGTTAGGCGACGAGAGATCCTTGTCCCAGGCTTTCACCTGAAATTCGGGTTAATTTTTACTTTCATTAAATAGTCCGAATATTCGAAACGTTGATTTATTTATAAAACTATAATTTGGGAATAGAAATTATTTTTGTGGATGAAAAAAACTAATATTTTAATAGTATCAATAATATACTTAATTGTACAAACTGTTAATTACGAAAAAAAACGGATTTATTCATAAGAATTATATATAAAGTGTTCGCTTGATCGAAACAAACATTACAGAACTATTTTCACTGCGATTAAAGTTTTAAATTATCTTCAAAGTTTAATACAAATCATATGATGCAGTGGCAAGTAGCGAGTGAAGAATAATTAAAATTTCTATTAAACTCTAATTTAAAGTACCTGTAAAACACTGGTTCCACCAGGCAAATCCTCCGGCACATTTTTCTTATAAAGCGCCCTCTCAAAGACAGGCGCATTATCGTTCGCATCCTTGAAATAAACAATTGCCGCCACATCGGAGCTAAGACTCGGTACACCCATGTCTCTCGCTCTGATCATCAATCTCAGTGCCCTAACATACGGCTCGGCTCGTCCCTCCTTGCCGACCGGCAGAGCCTCGAAATCCATTGGAGCGACAGGTGTGATCAGACCTCGTTTCGAATCTATCGTGAAATTTCGCGAATACTCGCTCGGTACTATCGAGTAGATGATCGCGCTGTTCTTCGTGCCGTTCAAATCGATGTCGAACGCCTCGACCACTAACGGAGCATCGAATTGTTCCTGATTTTCCATGAGGACCGCCTCGTATTTGTTTTGCAGGAATGCCGGTGGATTGTCGTTGACGTCGTTGATATTGACGATCAGCTGGGCTGTGTTGCGGTTACCCTTGCCGAGATCGTCGCGTGCTTCCACCGTGAGGAAGTGTCGAGAGATCAACTCGCGGTCGAATGAAGTGCCTGGCTGCTTCACTGTTATCACGCCCGTATTATAATTCAGTACAAGTCTGTAAATCACAAAATCTAGCTGTATAAAACTTATTTTTTAATTTGCATGTATATTAAAAAAACACAGATTGCAAAATTTTAACTTGAAACGTTATATCTTATTTTTAATAAAATGGTCATCGAGAGATAATGTAAAAAAAAAAACGTTACTTTAGACGTAGGTATTGCAAACTGTATATCGACAAGCTTAAAAAGTTTTTGTTAAAAGAAAAAAAAGGGGTAAGCATTACTTACGCATGAGCGAGGCTGCCGCCCAGATTGGTGTATCTAATCCCTTTTGTGCCGAAATTACCGCTGTCCTCGTCTAAAGCCTGCACCCAGGCGACCGTCGTACCTACTTCGCAATTCTCGAGCACGGAGACCTCGTAAGTGCTTTCCGTGAATTCCGGATAATTGTCGTTTTGGTCCTTTATATACACAGTCACTGGGACGACGCTTTGTTTCGGGGCGTTTGGCACTATTTCTTTGGCTGCGAGAGTGAAATTAACCACTGGCAAAGAGGAGCAGAATTGTGCATTATATTATCGAAACATAATAGTCCAGAAAATTCTATTATAACGAGCGCTTACCCGATATATGTTCAAAATCCAATTTTGAAGGGTCTTTTACCCTGATTAAAAATGGAGATTCGTTGATGCCTTGCGTGGGGCTAACTTCAAAGATGCCTTGATCACCTTCGATGATCAGCTTGAATGTCCCGTTTGATCCCTGTTAAAATTGAACAAGTTATGATATTTGATAAATTTTGAATAGCACTAAAGTTTACAAAAAAAAAATGATTCAATTTGAACCTTGTTAAACAGTTACGCAGTCAAAATTTCGTGACTGGCGTTGTACTAAATAATTGTTACACCAGCATCTAAAATCTTCGCTTATTAAAAGCTATGACTCATAAAATTATAATCGTTGCAATTACAGTTCATCCAAAAACATATCCAAAATTTTTATATAGCCAACGGATTTACAATTTTTTCAAGTGTGGAAATGATTAGGTAACAATGTAAAATATTAAGTACCCGTACATAATATAAAAATTTCTTTAAGAAACTAAACTCAAAAATAATGAGTATGGCATTACTTAACTAGAAAGTACCTATTGTATTTAAGTAATGTATGAACAATAGGTTTAACTATTCGTACCAAGCAACAGTTACTTTATTAACACAGAAAAATCACGTATTATTTAGTCGAACTTTCTAATCAATTATTGTTTGTTGATTACAAAAACAAATTGTATTGTAATTTAAAAAAAGATTAAGTTAAGTATATTTACAACAAAAAACTCACCAAATCGTGATCATAGACTTCGGGTATGGCGTCTCCAAGAAAGGTAACGGGTGTGTTCTGCGGTGCGTTTTCGTTGATTTCCGCATAATACGAGGGGCTGCGAAAAGTCGGTGTCTCGTCGTTTACGTCCATAAGGATAATTGTGACCTCTGTGGAGACCGACGGTGTTGGTATAACTTTTGAAACCTCTTTGACGGTTATTTCGAGGATGAAAGATCCGTCACTGTTGTCAGGGGCCTCACGGTCCAGCTGGGATGTAGTGAAGACAGTGCCAGAGGTTGCGTCGATGTCAAAGAGGTGCCGAGGTCCTCGCGTTATATCGTAAGTAACCCGATTGTTGATTCCCTTGTCGCCGTCGATCGCTCGGACTGAAATAAGTTTAGCTTGATCACTTTTTTGCCTTGTCTGTAGACCGCTATCTCGTTTTTTTTTTGACAATTCAAATAGCAAAGTTCTTAAAAAATTATTCATCATAATTTATGGATAAATAATTTACCTTGTAAAACTGAAGTTCCAACTCTTGCATTTTCACTAATTCTAGTAACTGGAGTCATAGATATAAATTCCGGCGGCTGATCTTCCACATCTTGAACTTTGACAAGAATTGCCGTAGATCCCGTATTAACCTAAATCAATTAATGAAAGTGATTAGTTTATAAGTTTACCGGATCTTTTTCTACCAAATAATAAAAAAATTCCAATTTATATTTAAATAATATTTTGTCAAAAGATTTCTTTTTCCCAAAGATATACGAGCATTTTTCGCTTACACACAATCATAGTAATTAAGTTCTTACTGTCAAAATGGACCAATACCACCGATACAAAAATAAAAGGTTCATGGCGAAAGAAGCTTTGAAAGGCGATTGAACAAGGAGCCGCGGCGAAAGGAAAAAAGTCGTAAAGGAATCAATACCTTCTCATTAATCGCTCGATCAACGGCTAAAACGCGTAGCTGATAGAGATACTTCCTCTCGTAATCGAGCTGTCCAACCAACTTGATCACACCCTTGCCGTTCACAGTCGTGACGGAAAACATGTCGTTGTCGCCATCCAATTCCTGTAGGTAATAAACCACCTGACCGTGTGCTCCCTCGTCCAGATCGGTGGCCTCGACCGTCGTCAGGACGCTGGGACTCGCGTCCTCTCGCACAGTCAGACTCGTCGGATGAGACTTGAATATTGGCACATTGTCGTTCGTGTCCTCCACCAGAAGCAGGAGACTCTGCGTGATGAAGTTCTCCCCGAGCTTGCCGTCCGTTAGCGTTAAGACAATCACGTACTCGTCTTTCGTCTATAATAGAAGATTAGAACGTGCAGAGTTTTTATGGGATTATGTAGAGCAGCTACGATGAAAAATGTCGATGTTTATATAGATTGATTGGTTTTAATATATTTGATTAACACGATGTAGAGATTGTATTGTATAGAAAGACCGTTAATTAATTTTTTCTTAGAACAAGTGACACGTATATTTTAAAATCTTTATGAAATTTTTTGAATATGCTAGATTAATAAATCTAAAAAATATAAGCTTCTCAAAACTTTATAATACCAAAGAGAGAAGTACTGAGTTAATGTTGAAAATATTAAAATTACTTATAATATTGCACAGTTAAAAATCCGTTCACGTTTAAGTACAAGAATTGTGTCACAGAATCATATCTTAACTCAAAAGATTTTTCTACTGGCGCGACAATTTTACAAGATAAATTTTTTTTTCTCATGTACTTGCCTAAGATTTTATTAAAAAACAATTGAAAATTTTCTATCATGATTCGAATTTTTTGAGCATTATTTAAAGAATTTAGTATGTTATATGTATAATAGTGGATAAACTGCATTTGCAAATGTTGGCAATACAGTAGTTATTGTGGGATCAGGAAATCTTAAGGAGTATAATTTTAAAATAAAATTATTAATGTTTATTAAAATCGCGTAATCATTTGTATCAAAATAAAAAAAATTATCAAAATCAAGATCGTTGATGTCTTCCATAGTTTCTTGAGAAACAAAATCATGTATTTTATTATCACTTAAATTATTGCACGAGCTTTCAGGTATACATTCGTAATCAACATCCATATTATCATTTTCTAATGCAATATTATTAGTAAAGGGTTTTAATTTACTTATTTCAATGTGTCCACGACAATTATATTGTCATGGTAATTGTAAATTAAAACCCTCTACTAAAACATGATCCGTTCGCAAATATTTAACTAAATCTATTGTATTTGACACAACGTATTTTACACTTTATATGTGTATCGTCTAATAATAAATATATTGCTAATATTACAGAACTTAATTTCTTTAATTTAAGAAAATATTTTAGTTTCATACTGTTTTTAACTTAAGTATATTTTTGAATAATTCTATTAAAGTTAGATTTACTTTGCAAGGTCATTTATAAAAAAAATCGTTCAATGAATTGCTCAAGACATATACAGTTATTTAAACTCTTTTACTTTTCGACATACATATTTTTCTAAAATTTTTATCGAACTACACAAATACACAACATTTTTAACTGTGTGCTATTCAATAATAACTAATGCATATAAAACCATTAACGTATTCGTATAAATTTTAAGTTTGACACTAATATGTACGATTTCAAGTACATGCTTTATTACAGTGTTTATTTCTTCTATAGAAAACCTATAATTTACTGTCGAGAAATCAATTACGGTTCGTTGTTAGCAGCGACATTACGACTCTATAAGAAACATGCACAAAGTGACACAGTTGTAAGGAAAAAGATTAATTGGTAAGGTGCCACTTCCCGATGCAACTGTAACCAAGCATCGAAACTAGGATTCTTATTCTTTCACTGAAATCGTCGCAATCGCACTACCAAGAAAAAGCGAAACGAAAAAATTTGGGGCAACCAATTCAATAAACGCCGTAATAAACGCTTCGTGTTTGTTCAAGTTTAAACTAAACCTTTGCGGGCACGTTCTAATGAATACTTTTGTTTATGCATCCTCTGCGGACGATGCTGTGAAAATGAGTGGCCGCGCGCAATAAAGATTTCTTTTAATTTCGCAAAAGGCGGATTGCTTCATTTGTAGGAACGATATAATTCATGGCAAAAACATTCGAAATTGCGCACCCGATGATGGCAGAAAAAGCGCTAATTGCGACAGTGCTACTTTTCAATGTAACTGTAACCGATCTCTCGCAGTCGGGCTAAGCATCCGAGCAAGAATATTACGACTCTTTTTTGCAAAATGGTAAATAGCGAGCTCGAGTGGAGATGGAATGTTATTGGATAAAATAATAGTAGCGATTTTTAGATTTCTTTTTTTTTCAACCATAACACATTCATTCAAATTATCATTTAAAAAATTGATTTTTATTTTTCTCAATACAAGTTTAAAATTGGATCGAGTCGAACAAAACCATCGAAAATATTTGAAAAGAAAAGTCATTTTCTAATAGGTTGTAAAGCCATACGTTTCCGGCATTAATCAGGTGCAGAAGCACGTTCGCATTATGCAAGAATGACTATTCAAACGCAGCAGTTTCCCACTTCTCCCATTCTCCTAAAGGAGATCCAAAAAGGTAGCTAAAACCTCTTAACTCAACACGACGCGCGGTCTTTGTTTGCCGTAGATCCCGAAACACGCGCTCCGACCGCTGCGTGCTATAGTTTCTCGCTCCCTCTCTCTTGCGTCCCTCGCTTCTTCCGCTCTCTTCTTCTTCTTCTTCTTCTCCGGCGTCATCATCGTCCCTTTCCGCGGCTGCGTTATTATTACTGCGTGGAACCGATTCGACTCGCGGAGTTCGGTCTCCAGCGGAGCGCAACCTCAACCCATAGCCTTATCTATATATATATATATATATATACATTTATATATATACATACACCTCGACGTAAAACTGCCAGTGAAGAGCTCGGAGACGCGGAAAGGCTCCGTAGAATCGCAATCGAATCGAAGATTCCACGTTTTTGTGATCGCGGCCCACTTTTCCGGCCGATTCTTTCCTTTTTATTTTCGGCTTTTCGCATAGCGAGGAATTGTATTAGGCGTTTAGTTTTTCCGACGTCTATTCGTGCGACTACGACCGGAAGATGATGATTGTTGTTGTTGTTGCTGCTGCTGCTGCTGCTGCTACTTTTCTTACAGGTTGGATCGGTGAAGAGGGTTTTTGCGATACATTAATTGGATTAGTTAGGTGTGGAGGCCATTCGTGGGAGGAAGGAGTCCTATTGGCAGGATGTAACTGTTAGGGCATTTAAAAGCAGGAAATTTCTTTATAAAAATTCGAGACTTGGAGCTGGCTGAGAAATCGGACGGATTGGTTAATTAAACTTGATGGATGGGTTGGTGAAATTCAATTTGCGATCGATTGCCTTCGCCTGGTATTTCGAAGCATATCGATTCGTATACGCGTGCGGTTGCGTAAAGTATTTAGATGGACATATTAGCGTTCGGGTATACGCCTCATTGTCTCTGTTCTTACGCAAGATAAGGAAATAAAATGTTAAATAATACTTTAACGCAATTAAGAAATACCGCGATTTAATTAAAACTTTCTAGTATCCAAAGAGTAATTGATCGACTGTCAACTTGGTTCTCCCGCAACTAAATAACTGCAATTCATTTGAATGTGCAAAAATAATACAACTTTCGGATTCATAAAAGAATAACGGCTGGAAAGTGGTTTGTAATCGCACTAATTCGTGCACATCTGGGCAAATTATTTTACAATAACAGGACAATTTTCTAAACAATACAATCTCGGGGGAAGGAGCGCTAAAGAGGCATTCAATTATAATGTATAATATACTTGAAAATTGAATGTCTTTCTAGGTCCATAAACACCAGCGTTATAAGCAGGAATGCGCAGCGCGTATATAATTCGTCCTTCAACTGCGGCCGCATTAAAAGAGCCCACACTTTCCCACAATAGAAAGCAGAAGGAATTCGGAAAAATGTTGTTCACAAAGACACACAGCTTTGTATAGGTGTATAGGCGACATAGCTTACCTCTCTGTCGAGTGGCTTTTTGAGGTAAACGTTCGCTTCGTTAGGGCTGGACTTGTCGATGCTTATCACGTCGCTGCCCGGTTGATCACGGACACCGAATGTCAGGTCATCTCCGTCCGGGTCGACGCCTCGCAATCGGTAGATCAGACTCCCTGTAAATCCAAGACGGTACATCAAACAAAGAGATGTGCCTGCCTATATATACCTATATGTATAAAGGCTCTCTTTTTTCGCGCGCTTTCACGCTGTATGCAGAGAGAGAGAGAGAGAGAGGAAACGCCGAGAGTAGGATTTATATACACATTCAACCGAATATCGCGAGGATTTCATCTTTCGAGGCATCCGTGCTCTCGACAAGAATTTTATCGATATTCCACACAAAAGTGCAATAACCACCTGCGCTGAGAAATCTGATGTATCTGACCGCCGAGACATCTTATCCGGAATTGGATCTCAATGTTTAGAAAACACGACGCTAATGTTTCTCGTCAATATACATATATCTTTCGCGATTCATACTTTTTTTTTGTGCGTAGAAAGTTTTTGGATTTTTACATTACATTCATGACTTTATGCTTGATTTTTTATTTAAGTTGTAGTCGTTTTTTGGGATATAAAAAGAAAAATATATTATACATCAACTTTGGTAGTTTTTCTATTATATTTATAACTTAAAAAAAGATTTTTCAATGTAATCAGATGACTTATAAAAGTGAATTTGAAAGTAATATTAATAATTCAACATGAAAAATATGTTAAAGTCTCTAGAATATTATTTTTAATTAAACCAACGCATTTACAATAAAAAAAGTGATCTAATACAATTTCATATTACTCCATTCACTGATTTGATTTTCTTCTGTAGCATGGCTTATAATGAAAAGTTAATGCAATCTTAAGCACAAGAAAAAACCGACATTGATATCAGTTTTTACGAGATGTATTAAATAATTGCGCTTCATTAGAAAAATCAAACTTACTGCCTCTGTTCATGACAAACGGCCAGAGCACCAGTTTCTATCCAATAGCTATATATCCCTTCAAATTATCAATCGAAACAAAGGAAAAGAGCAGCAAAAAACTTCGGTTGTAGGGTGGGGAGGAAGAGAGAGAGAGAAAGACTCACCGACAGGAGTTTCCGGGCCCTCCTTCAACCTGAGCACGATCTCGGTTTGTCCGCGCTCGGTGAGGAAGCGCGGCGGATTGTTCCGCGCCTCGGATCCCGGCGACCCGGCGAGCAGCAAAAACAGCAGCAACTGCAGCAGTGTAGCAGTGGTCGGTTGCAACGGCGGCTTCGATCGGCCATTCTCGCCACTTCCTTCGCATCCCGTTCTCCTTCTAAGCTGTGCTCGCCTGGGGGTCATGTTGGCCGAAACTCCACCACCACCCGGCGCATAATTTCACTCGGCATAGGGTGGGCGATTCGATTCTGGCGGCTGCTTAACAACTGCAATTTCAAACACAAATTTTCGCTCTTAGTTTTTCAGTATTGCTTTTTTGGGCTTTGGGCCTTGAGTCTGCAAGAGTTCATTAATTAATTTAGGTCAATTGGGGAATGATTATTTAACTTATATGTATAGTATAATTAGTGTCATGAGATTCTTGATGGAAGATCAAATGAACTAAATTCAATGTACTTGTGTATATCAAATATTGAAAACTGCCAATGATGCAAAAGAACATCTGTAGTTTAAATATATTCTTTTATTTATCTACATATTGGTATATTATAAAATAACCAAAAGCGCTGCGAAGCAGATGTTTGATAGTAGTTCTTTACCGTTTGGTAACCGTTTTCGAACGAAAGTAGGCCACACGTAAACTATTGTATAATAAATAAAATCTCTTGGTACAAGATAATTTTTTATTTTATTGTTTCTTCTCTTTTATACTGTAAATCATGATCTGATCAGGAACAAAAATGAAAATTTAGATACGAAAACCATATTATGTACGTATATAAAGCCAACTAATTGAATACTTTTGCCTACAAGTTTCAGTAAACTTAGTATTCAAGTAATAACTTTTGCAGGAGATAATAAACTTTTGAAGTATGTATTTCTTAACTTTTACTTCATTCAAGTTCATAAGACCAAAATAAAAAACAACAAGCCTTTCATAACGAATAAGACATCAACACCTGTTTCAATCTAAAATTATGAGGCTGCTCCTACAAACTCCATTCTAAAGATTCACCGTATATAAATTTCCGCGAGAGCTCGCGTGCAAGGAGCATTGAAATTAAACTTTCAAATGAAGAATTAATCTGTATCCCATAACGGTAAAGTTCGAGCACCATATCAAGCCAAGTAATATAATACGACGTGACCCAGTGACTGAATGATCGCTCTCCTCGGCGACGCCGCAATTGCTCATCTCTAACAACTCGCGCAAAGATCGCAAGGACGCGATATAAAGTCGGGCGCACAATGGCGTTTATTATGTCGCTGCGGCTGGGAACGCGCGTGTCACTTTCGCGCTTTTCAGGAGCGACGCGAGACAGAAGCGGCGCCGATTATAAAGAGAACTGATTTATATTGTGTGTGAGCGTGTGTGTACGTGTGTGAGTGGCAGAGTAGACGTAGGCGCTTTAATTAGAAGGCGAGCGCGACGTTGTATGACTTCCCAGGGCGCACGAGTCAGGGCAATTAACTGGAAATGGAGAAAAGGAAGAGATTTCAGACGAGTGAAACCGACGATGCGTCTTATATATATATATATTACACCGCTGGTGGGGCTGTAGTGCGCCGAAATAAAGAAGTTGGTCTCGAAGCTTTCGTTCGAGCTGATTAGGATTTTAGACCGCTTTTAACGGAGTCGGAAAAAAAGGTGTTTTTCTTTTTTTTTGTCGAGTTTCGTTTAGTGGAAAGTGTTTGTACTTGAGAAAAAAAAATCGATTTGACGATTTTTATACACTATCATTATGTCCATATACAGATCTAGTTTTGCAAAGCATGAAAAAACTAATTGGACCATTCGTTAAAGTTGATTACATTTCTTTTTATGCCTTAAAAGTCCTGGATTTCGACGTTTGTCAGAGTTGATTAGAATCTCCAACTCTTTTTTTCCCTCTCTGATAATTAAAATTAATGTAATCGGGTAAACTACTTTTTAAACTAATAAATAATGCAGGAAGTTGAATTAACAAACAATTACTGTGCTACAGCCACAGTTTTCAGCGACATAAACGGAAAATTATTAAAATAATCGAAACAAAGATGTGATGTTAAAGTTAATTAATTTGTATTCCTATCATATTTCTCATTTGGTAGAGTTAAATTTTGTGATACTTGTGAATTTATCGTATATCGTTACAATTGCTTGATGAGAAAATGCATCAGTGAACAACATTCGATTGGTTGAGTTGCGATCCAGTGATTCGGATAACAAATCGCAATATCCGATTAGAAAGCAAATGAGGCATGTTGCTGGGTTAAGCGTATCGAGTAGCTTCCCAATAGTGTGTGAAACGCCAGGACTCGTAGGTTATGATGATACCCCCGAATCGCGCTGATCTCGACTGTTCATTTCATTTTGAAGCCCCACATCCGTGATGGTTACATATTTCATTGGGTTTTCGCAGTAGCGCCTTTCCAAGGAAACATATAACCTTATAGCGTATCGAGTTCGCGAGAATCAATGTTGAAAACGAAATAAAAGAAAAAAAAAGTAGGCAATTGTGAGTTGAAGTGCATTAGGACTCCCATGAACTGAGCACAAGTGTCTTTCAAAATCAGCGGAGATAATTTTCTTTTTCCAAACACAGAGGCATCTGCTTACATAATGCCGCATAAATTAAAAGCGTAAAAGTTCAAGATTCCCCCGATTACTCGAATATATTTCACAATGAGACGCACAACAAAAACATATAGTCTCGTGTGCATAGACATGCATGCGCACAAGTCGCACGAGCCGATTTCAAGTGTCACTTTGACGGGGGCGCTTCAGTTCCCCAACTTTCCTAGAAAGTCAATAAATCTGACGTCTAGGAAATTCTCTCTCTCTCTCACTCTGTGCCCCCGCGCTCGGGAGAAATGAATGACAGTTCGCAAATGAGATTTCCCATAGCAATTATCTATGGTTACAAGTTTGCGCATCGTCCAAAGTGGAGCGTGAGTATTATTGCGTGATTGAATCTTCATTGACTTTACACTTTAATCTGAGACAGTGTGCGCTGAAATTCCAGGAACACTGTGCGAAAAATTGAGAAACTGCCTCGTTGCCTTATTTACCACCCGCGCGTTAATCACTTTTAATAATAAGTCGATGTTTCAAATATATATTCAATTGTTTTCGTTATGCAGATAGACAAATTTTTATGGTTTTATTATCGAAAAATTAGGAATAGTTATTGAATCATAAATATTTGAATTTAGTGCTGAAGTAAAATAAACAGATAGGATGAATGAAACATCTTGCGAAAAAAAATGTGTCTAGTCATGATGTCTTATGACATTTTAGCGAGACTAGCAAAAGAACTGCCAAAATGTTGAGACATCGAATGCATAATGAAAGTTTTAGTAATTAAAATTGTTCAACTGGTACTAATGATAAAGAAACTGTAAGATCTTATTTATCGTTTTTGAAAAATAAATACGCTTTACTCAAAGCATAAAAAAAGTTTTCGATTCAGGCGATAAAATTTACTCGAGCTATATGTTTTGGACTTTTTATATCAGCAATTTACAGGATATAACTTTATATAATCAATCGATTCGAAGATTAAATCCCCTTACGCACAATATTAAGTTTAGCTCATTCATTATATTCCCTAATAAAATATTGACAGTTATTGTTAACCGTCCGATCGCCGTAGCGAACTCGTAAATCACGAAAATAGTAATAAATACCACTTTATTTACGAGTTGTCCATTCCTTGATTTTCTTTTAAGTAATAGTCCGAATTCACTTTCGTTTCGATAAAATATCAAAATTTCATCGCGCGGATAGAGAGAGAGAGAGGGAGCAATTCGTTTCCAACGCTTTACGATTTTATCGACAGCAATTAGATTTATACCTGTTCCGAATCATTGATCTTTGCCATAAACCTGCCATTCGAGTTTTCGAATGTCGAGAGTGTAAAGGAAGCATCGTGCCGATGTATATATATATGTGAATGACAGGAGAGAAAAAACCAACTGTTCACTTTCGCCCGTGTCATTTTTTCCCACCGGCATAATGCGCCTATACTCAAAGCAATCGAACCGTCGAAGGCTTATTTAATATTTAGCAAGTGCCGTTTATGTGTTTGTACCGAAGTGCACGTGATCCTCGCGGCGGTCTTTTGCTTATGCGCGCGTGAGCCTCGAGAAACTTTCTCGGAAGGTCAATAAAATGGGGATGAGCACGGAAACGTGACTATAGAATCGTTCACCAATCTGTTTATAGTTTTGATAATTAGTATTATAATGACGTTTAATGAATCGAATAGGTTTTTCATGGATTCTTATGCGCGTTTTGCTTAATTCTGTCGTAACCGCAAGTTTGTCTTAATCTCTGCCATGGTAGGCCTAAACGTTTTTGCCGGTTTTTATTATTCAGCTACATACAGTTATCGTGGAGGAAACAATTAGGAAAATAATCTCGCTTACGAATTGTAATTATACAGGATACACCGGGTTCTTATATTATAGCTGTAAAATCGTAAATCGCGCGCGTCATTACCGTTTTAGTTTATTTCTATTTTATTGCAAAATAATTTGTTGAGAAGCACATTAGTGACTCGTAAAAACTCCTATTCTTAATTTACCCGATTCAACGCGTAACAGTTAGCTATAATGCATTGGTTTAAACAGGAATCGAAACGTCACTAATTTGTATACGACGCTCAAACTATGTATCGGTCAAAATGATACTCTCTCGAAACTCAATCTCTCCGTCACGCACACCAGCTCGCACTCTACAACAAAAGCTGCAAGAAAATCGTCGCAAAGAGTCGAGGCGCACACGTATAGTGTCACATGTAATTGGTCGTCTAGGCGCGAGCGCGTGCGCGCATTTTCCCTCTCTCCTAAACATCTCGAACGGGATTCCGCTTTCTCTCATCTCTCTTATACGTGTGTATAAAATACAAACTCTCTATCTCGACTGTGGCGCGTCGCGCGCGCCGTCCCCCGGGAAACAAAGGAAAAGAGGAGACACGACGTATAGAACCCGGCCAATCCCCAATGTCAAGATTGTCACTGCGAGAGCTGACCACGAGGCGCGCACCGGCACACTGTAATTGCAGCCGGAGTGAAAGCCACCGCGAGAGAGTGTATATATATATATATGCTGTGGGCTGCGGGGAGATCTTATGCTGCTGCTGTTGCTGCTGTTGGTGCAGCGAGGAGGACTTTTCTCACGCCCGTGACGGGACGAGAGAGTGAGACAATAGAGGGGAAGAGTTGGAGCGTGCAGTCGAAAACGAGAGGCGCGAATCTTTGCAGGTTTTGTTTGAGCGATGCCTAATGTTGTTCTCAGCTGGGATCCGACCGCGATCGAGGGATTTTATGGCTTATGAGTTATACGTTGATGATTTTGTGGAATCGCGCGTTACTGTGGACCAGCATGTTACGTTTTATGTTTCCTTTTTTTTAGGCGAACGTGAGAATACGGTTTTGAGAACTTGGCTTGTTAAGGAATCGCTTCTTTGATACCAGATTTGGTTCAGCATTTTTATTTTATCAAATTATGCTGCATTAAAGCCAAATCTGTTGGTTTCTTTATTGATTCGATATCTTTTTGGTGATCAGACATAAATAACCACATAAAATACGGTTTTATCGTTAATCAAAAGCAATTGCGGAAAAATAAACTTTCTTTCTAAGTCATTAAACATTTTTGGATTATTATAGAGCAATAAAAGTGAATTATCGTCCGATACAAATAGTACAGAATTTCAAAAAAAAAAAATCTCATTACTTTCGATTTACGATCCAAGTCCAGTGATTTTCTGCTCTTACAGAAATGTCAAGAAATCACTTTCATCCTTTTTCTCGCGAAAAATAAAGTAAAAAATGGAGCGACAATTACACGTTGTTTTTCTTTTTTTAACGATTTTATAATTGTAGCGATAAAAGTGATAAAGTGAAAGACAACTGTTATAAGTGCCGCGCTCAAAAACTAAAATTTACCGACATTTTCTTTGACCATTATATCCGAGTAAAAAAAAACTGTGTCAAATCATAACTTTCCTTTCGCTTTTGTTGGCCGTCGCGACAATGTGAGCAAAAAATATAGCTTAATCAAAAAGTCCAGACTGCATCGCTTGTGCAATAGAACGAAAAAAGGCCCAAGTGAATGAATCCATCCAACTTTTTCGCACGCATCATCGGAAAGCGCAGCGGCTCGGCGCAGTTAGTATATATATTATACGCTAAAAACACTTTCACATCTGTCTTTCCGATCAGAAAGTTGTCATATCCGAGAAAAAATGCATAAGTTTTCTCCCATCTTCGAGATTCTCCAAAATATCTACAATGAAAATTCCAGACGCCGCCGCGGCGGACGTGTGCGCAGATGCATCTCGCATAAATAAGCGAGCGAGGAGCCGCGAGCAGCAGCAACAGCAGCCCTTTCTATCTTACTTCTTTTCCCTCTCTCTCTCTCTCTATCTCTCGTCGAATTCAAAACTGCAGCAGAGCCGTTTCACCGCGGCGGCGCGTTTTCACCACTAAGGTTGAGATCAGGTCAATCCGCGCGAGCGAGACGCGACGCTTTCCACACGCCAGCTGTTTTTCGAGATCGCCTTTTTCGTCGTGTACCTAGTATATAGTCGGCGCGGGAGAATCGGCCTAATCGATTTCACTGCACGAACGACCTGCAGCGCGCCACTTTTATTAATCGGCGATTATCCGAGGTTCACTTTCTTCGGCTGGAAGAAATTCGATGGGCAAATAACGGATGATTATAACGTTATGTCATGTGAATGCGGTTTTGTTTCGCTCTCTATAAGACGTATTCCGTTTATATCGATAATAAACCGATGGAATATTGTGCAGTGTGTGCGATTGATTAGCGGTCGAGGCTATACGTGCGTTCGCTACGGTAAATTTGATGTGGAACGCAGCCATTTACTTGCTTGAGAAGTAAGAAGTAATAGAAAGACAACAAAAGGCTATTCTTCAAAGTAGCTCTTAGTGAAAATTATGTTGCGGTAGAGACAGTTACAAGTGATTTCAAAATTAAAAAAAAAAAGAAAAAGAAGGAAAAAGCTTGCGAAGTCGTAAAACTTGTTAACTGCTGAACTCAACCGCTTAATAGAAAATGGTGGTTTTTTTAACCAGCCACGTATACATTGTCAGTATATATATTTCTTATTCTTCAGATTTTAGTAAACTACAGAAGATTTATAAAATATTATTACAGACATATATATGAGGCATTTCACGTTAACTCTCCCAGCGCGGCGTAAGAATGCCAAATCATACTATTTCTAACTTGTATTTGCAGTACTAAAATATACTTAAAAAAATATCCAGTAATCCAGTAAACGTTTACACAAACATAAATATTGTAATAATTGAAGCCAGGTATAAGGATGAGAGTCTCATAAAAACTCGAAGTCGTCTAATCTTTCTTGGCTTAGTCGTCTTCTGTATAAAAATTACAGGGATTTTATGGTAAAATTTATATGTAATATAAGTATTTTTTCGATACTTCAAGATAATAATTATTCACACATGCGATGGCATAGGTGCAAACTTAAAAAGAAGTGTAAACGAGCGAGTCTACAACTTTCTACAAATAATTGTATTTTAACGCCAGATAAGATCTCTGCAAATGGGCTAAAAATTATTGCAAAGAAACCAAGGTTTTTTATAGCAGTAATGAATCTTACGAAAAAACTTGGAACTACAACCAAGGCTAAATGAGACTAAATCTATTCCAGGAACTGTGCATGAAAATGGATTGAAGCTCAAAAAAACATCTTTAAGTTCTAAATTCCAAATACTTCCAAAAAAAATTGTTGAGCAGAGAAATAGATAAATAAAAGTGATATGTAAAAAACGAATGGGGTACCTAATGGGGAGACCAAGTCCGCGCGCCGTACTTTGCGTCGAGCGTGGCGGCGGCAGCGTTGGCGATGAGTCTACTCTTCCGCGTTGATTTCTCAAAGATATCTTGAGGACTTTTTGGAAAATATGTTTTTTTCTGTGTAAAAAAATAGTCAGAGTTGACGTGCAATTTCTAATGGTTCTTAACAAATCGTGCGCTAATTATTCTGATTTTGCTGTTTCCCATATGAGACGTTAAATTGCAAAAAAAAAAAGAAATGAGTATAATATCAACGCTGTCCAAAAGCATATAGCTATATGGTAGCAATAAAACGTCAACTTTCGCTATATTCCTTAAAAGTATCGGCAACACTGCAAGTCAATAACTACAATTACGATTCTTCCACAATTTCGTTCGGTCATATCTTGCACAACAGCCGAACACGTTATGCAGTATATATCCGCGTGCACTAATCCACGCCCGCAGCAACAACCCCGAAAAAGGCGAATTTCGCTCTCGCACAAAATTTCCTCCCACAAAATAGAGAGAGAGAGAGAATAAAAAGAGGATACCAGCCGCTGAACTTCATCGCTCGATCGTCTCTACATAACCTGCAATCGCTCTGCAAAGTCTCGGTGGTTTTCTTTCCCCCCTAGTGAACGCGTAGTATATATATACGTATGTATATGTATGCGAGCGGTGGTCGTCGTGGACGAGAGAGTCTTCGTGGTCAGTGGCTCGCAAGGCCGATGCCCGGAAACGGCTGCGTACGTAACGCCGATGATCGCTGCCGCAGATTAGGCGGACGCGCCGCGCCGTTCCTTACTCCTTCTCGACGCGCCGCAAACTCGCGCCTCTCCTGCTGTATACCTAGGCTGGTGCGAGGTTATTTATCGGCGAATCCCGCTTAAATTCGAACATCGAGTTCCGTAAGTCGATATGTATATATCGGGAAATGGGAGAAACTTTTTTTGTTGTTGTTGCGGGGCGGTTTTATGGGTTGGGTCTGGGATGGAGCGGAATTCGGTGCGTTTTTTGAATTTATTAGAAATCGGGGTAATTTCGGTTTTTACGGTGCTTTAAATGTGGGTTAGGAATGGAGTACGGAGATGTCGGTGTTGCGTTCGGTCGTTGAATTAAATCGCGAATAAAATTGGGCTTTGGATAGTTGTGGGCTAAATATTCTGCTTTTTTATTTGCAGAAGGTGATTTATGAATAATTAATTCGTGTGCTACATATTTTTCTGAAAAGTTTATTATTATATAGAAGCGTTAAATCGATTTGTACTATTTTTCTAAAGTACTTATATATATTAAACTAAAAAAAGTATTCTGATGCTGCATAAAGTTTTTGCCTGAATCATAAATTTTTTATTCTTCCTTCCAAGTATTTTATGGTACAAAATTAATTTATTTATAAATTTGATGTATAATACGGATTGTAGTAACGAAATTTGAGTTAAATTATTATTTCCTTTTATTATTGTAAAATAACAAAAAGTAGTAACGTATACCTACGTTACAGTAGAAAGGAGGAAAATTAGTTCTTCGTTTAAGATGTTTATAAGCATTTTTTTTTACTTTTTTACTTCCTTGATAATCAAGTCCTATGTTTTGAATGCACTATAATTATGCTGTTACAAAAAGTATGATTTTATCAGGTGAAAATACAATATCCATTGTTTAAATGTTACAAAACACTTGTACATACTCGACTAACAAAGTTCTCAAGTTAACGAAACCTACAAATATGAATAATAAAAGAATAAATGGTTGTAATAATTACTTTTACTATCTCAATCATAATTAGAAACAAAAATTGAAGTATATAATATTTGCATTGAAGCTTAAAATTATTGAAGGCATAAATGTATAGCACAAAAACAACCATAAGTATACATATAAGTATAATAAATGGAGCCCTTAGGTCATTTATTTCTCTTATTTCCTGGACTTAATTGACGGTTTTCCAGATCCGCTTATTTGTATTGCCTACCCATCTACCTATCTATTTGAAATTGACGTAAAAATACGTTTTTTTAGTCTCAATTATTAGAACAAATTTTCTACGCTATAATGTTTCACGTACAACCATTCTTAGTTTAGTATTTTATTGAATTTTATATTTGATCGTGATTATTCATACCCCATCTAAAATCATTGTTTAAAAAAAATAATTATAATCAAAGCTATTGAAGAATAAACAAGACAATCAACTTATTACAATCAATACATCCTCAAACAAACAACGGCGTCGAAGCAAAATCGACTAATCATACTCTCCCCCAAAAACTCCATCCGTTCCGATTCCCCGCGAACGCTCAGCCATCAATTGGCACACTCATCGTTTCCACCTGGCCGCAAGTGTCCCTCCCGCGGACAAATATAGTCAGCGGCTAAAAAACCAGCTGTCAGCGTAGACTTTGGCCAGGCCGCACTCGTTTTCCTCCTTCGCTCACTTTTATTCCCATTTCAAAGAACACGGAGGCCCCGGTCGATTCGCGCGTATATAGCGTATGCGCGTGCTCCTTACTAACCGACTGTGTCGGCCACGCTCCTAGATCTTCTACCCGCGCGCCTCGATCCTTAACGGCTATCCCTGATGTCCGTCTGCGCGCGCGCGCACCAGCGAGGGCCTTAAACGGCCGGGTTACCTCGGGAATTTAATTACTAGGCCCTCCTTCACGGCTCGATTGCCCCCTCGACTTCATTATTATACGCGTGCGTGTGTGCGTGTGTGTGTGTGTGTGTATGAGAGAGTACGCGCGCAGTCCCATTTTGCGTATAGACGTGTGCGTGCGAGGTACGCGCGATGTGACCCATAGCTACTCATGCCTTGCGATTCTAAATGGGGTTCACGCGAGATCTTTGACCACTTTTCAACGTGGAATTAGAAAGACATAGAACAATTCATATATCGTACAGCTGTAGTTGCTTTGCGAAGAAAGTTCGAATTTGGTATATAGGAATTATAGGTTTTCTGGTTTCATCGAGACTCGTGATGAAACTCATTGAAATTAGTTCTTCACTTTCTTCCCGGCTTTTGCAATTATCGCAGTCTTGCCTCAATCTAGATGCGCGAATTATTTACGCGCATTACCTCAGCGGTTGCATTTGCACCAAGCGCACAAGTCCGATTGAGAATCGCCGACAGAGATATACTTTAGCTGCACTTTAGCGCGCGGTAGATCTACTGTAACAGAAGGTATATAATGTAACAGGAGGGTAAGAGCTACGACGCTTCGGTATTCTCTCGACAGTTGTTTTTGTCCTTTGCTGCACAGCTGACTCTCTCACGGCCAAAGTCCAGTGGTGGGAATGCCTCTCTATCTCTCTTTCTCTCTCTCTGGGATCTTTTTCCTTTTTGTCTGTGACCGAAGCTTTTCCCTAAACTCTTTTTCCTATATAAGCGGCGTATCTAAGTGAGAAAAAGTACGGGTGCGGATGTCACCCGGCGAATGACCGACGCCCGGACCACCTACGTGTTATTTACGGACCGTGGTATAATTGCGTGAATCGTTGAATTTTCGAAACTCGCTTACGTTTCGAAACGGTACGCGCGAACTTGAGACAAAATTGACAAAATAAAAAGCGCTTGTTTTTTTCCGTGTTGTTAAGTTTCTTTCTTCCTTTTTTTTTTTTTTTCTTTCAGCGAAATGATAATAGCGAGATTTCGGGATAACAAAGTGGCGGATAGTCGATGCGGTTCGCGTGCGAGGTAAAGTCAAACTTTCTGAACTTTATTACGGAAGGTGTCGAATTCTCCGAGAACCGTCAGGAACTCAAAGTTATCTAATTTCTAACTTTCTTTCTTTACGTACCGCGCAACCGATTTGTACTTCTTTTTTGAAATACTTGGGTATCCGACAAGCGATCCTTCTCGCGGATATAATTTAGGCACGATAATGTAGGCACCGCTAAATTGTTCTTTATTATGTATCGGTAGGATTATGAAATGGTTTAATTACTAATAAGCATCAAGATAGGAAACTCTACGGTTTTTAGAAGTTACTCGAGCATGTTAAGTTAGTGCTTTCAGCCGAGCTTTCAGCGATAGGGATACAGTTCTTGCTAGAATAATACGATTCATGGTTAATTAATGAAAATTAATTCGAAGTATAAAAAGGCTTGAACCTTTAAAATTGTTCTCTATGAAAAGATGTAATTTTTAAATGAATAGATAGTTATTATAAATAATCTATCAATTTCTATTTTAAATAATGTTAATATAATTTAATGGTTCACTAAAGTACCTGTAATACCTCGTAAAAGGATACTTTTAGGTCACTATAAGAACAATACGAAAGGAATACTTGTTTTGACAGGTGTTAAAAAATTACTAATAATTATAATGTAAAATGAAAAATAACGAATACAGCTTATCGATCATCATCGAACACTTAAAGTTTAAACTCAATACTACTCTTCTTTTGTAAGGTGGACTGCTTAAGCACATATAACCTTTAAACCTTACACGTTGAATATAAAAGGAGAATAAAGACTCGGTGAAATGAAGGATAATATAAAAATGTTATAAAATTTTGGAAAAATATATATATCGAATAATAAAAGATGCGTTTCGCCCCGGGTTACTTGCTGGGCTTATCAGTAAGTTGACAAGTACCCTATCTTAGACGCCAGTTTGGTGTTCTTCTATAAAATCTGATCTGGTAAATGTTCTAGTGGGAGCTAAAAAATAGAGTTTAATGAGTTTAAACTTAATGCGTTTGATGATGATCGATAAATTCTATTCATTATTTTTAATACTAATAATTATTGATCTTAAAAAATTGTTGAAATTTCAGTAATAATATTAGTCAAAGCTGCGGGATCACAATTAATGCGATCGAAAAGCAAGCGCGAAGAGCTGAAATTTCCAAAAGACATTTCGAATTCCAAGTGCATCCTCCGAAGCACAAAAGTCAACAGCTCGTGCACTCTAAAGAAGAGAAAAGGTCTCCGAAGAGAGGGAGAGAGAGGAAAAAAAATTCACTGCCACTATTCTCTTTTCATTTTTTTTTTCGTCATGCTCACAAAAGCCGGAGAAAGAGAGAAAGACTTCTGAATGCACACGAGCGTATCGTCTGGTCGCACATAGTATAGCGCGTACATTTCGTACCCTTCTCTCTCTCTCTCTCTCTGCACACATACATCCGATTGCTCGCCCCATGAAATTATACATTCTTGAGACACGTGACGTCACTTCCCACACCTGCTGTCATGCGTGTTTCCGAATGATACTGCACAGCCCCGCGCCGCGTGTGCTGTTCCTCGCACACACACACACACACACATACACACTCACACACACACACAGGCGCGCGCAGAGAAAGCAAACAAGCGAAAGAGAAAGAAAAGCACGGGTATACGTACACATGCCGTCATGTTGGATGTTGTACGTATGTGTGTGTGTTCGAGTCTCTCTCTCTCTCTCTCTCTCTCTTTCGCTTACCCCATTGAAGGCACCGTTGCGTGACGACCTCCCCTACCTTTTTGCTTATATACCAACCAAGCGAAGAGAGAGAGAGAGAGAGAGAGA